>CAJNOI010000033.1:382115-417365 GCA_905250115.1 Adineta steineri
TGACCGATATACCGATACTTGATGAAATACATTCTTCTCTCTTTTCTAATATCACTATTTGAAATATAAAAAAAACTTCTAATATTGTCGTTTTTTGTTTATTTTAGGAATTATATGAATGATAGTTTACGTACCGATATTTTTCTACGTTTTCCTCCTGAAACAATTGCTTGTGCATGTATCGATTTAGCAGCACGAAATCTTCAAGTAAGAAATAAATTAAGAACTTGTAATAAAATTCTTATCTGCTTTTTCTTATATAAAATAGATTGCATTACCAAAAAACCCACCATGGTATCTTATATTTGGTGCAAAACCAGAAGAAATTCGTTATATTATGATTCAAATTCTTCGAATATATAAACATCGACCAGTAAAGAAAAATACGAAAAGGTTTATATTTAATTTATATATATTTATTTTTTTAGAAACCACTTGATGAACTTGAAAAAATTGTTAATTCAATTCGTGAAAAACGTGAGAATGAAAGAAGAAAATTTCGTCCAGATTTTGGTAATGATTCTCCTGCTCCACAACAAACTATTCAGACAAATATATCATCAACAGGAGTTTCATTTTCAACACCAACGAACATACAACCTGACAGTATGAAAATTATTGTTTCTAGTTTTATCTTTCTTATACATTTATTTTGTTTAGTAGCCAATGTAATAACAACAACAACGACGACAATAGTAGAAGAAGTAACTAAAGTGACAAGTGAATCTTTAAATGGAACAACAGCAACAACAATAATAATAAAACAACATGATAGTGAAACTTTACGTGAATCATCAACAAACAATAATAATCGACATCATCATCATCATCATCATCGAAGAAAAAGAAGTACCACTCCAAGCAGGTAAAGTTTTTTTTAAGTGACAAATGTGATAGAATATTTCCACTCGAGTATTTTAAAATGAAAACTAAGGATTTTATTATTTAGATCTTCATCACGATCATATTCTCGTTCTCCAATTCATCATTCACAAAAGAAAAAGAAAACTTCACATCGTAGTCGTTCACGATCTCGGTATGACTACTTACTATCATTAATTACATAAATTCTAATCATTAAATATCCGTACTTTTAGTTCGTCATCACGTAGAAGACATAGACATCTAAAAGATAAACGACATCATAGTAGTGGTTATACATCCAGTAATCATCAGAAGAAAGATAAAAAACAACGAACACAGGATGACAAGTAAATTTTGTTATTATATTTTATACGATAAAAACTAATTTACTTTTAGTTATACTTCGAATAATATCAAATACTCAACATCAACTAAGGATGCAAATAATAATATTCACCAACGTTCACATCGTCAATCATCAAAAGAAACAAACGGTGTTTCATCATCATCATCCAATAGAAAAATCATTTTGAAATAATAAAAACTAGTCATTATTATATGTATAGATTTATGTTTTTTTCTTTCGTTAACTGTATCTTGTATGAAGATTAAAAATAAACAAGAGAAACAAATGGATTGTAATTTGATGAAATTTTTATATTTTTCGAAAAAAAAAGATTTTTGTAGATGTGATCAAGTAGATTTTGTACATGTCGAATTCACCAAAACGTTTAGAAATACGTTTAAAAGAACGTGAAGATGAATATATTTGTTATAAACAATTTTCTGTACTTGTTGGAACATTTAATGTTAATAATCGACAAGCACCAACAAATATTTTACTTGAACAATGGTTATATCAAGTAACAGATAATGACGAAGAAACGAAAGAAAAATATATTCCAGATATAATTGCTGTTGGTTTTCAAGAAATTGATACAAGTGGTGGTGCATATATATATGATGATAAGAAAAAAGAAGATGAATGGGAACATTTAGTACAAAAAACAATAAAATCTTGTTATGGAACAAATAATAAAGAAAATATTAAATATGAATTACTTAATCGTGTTAGATTGATAGGTAAGAATAATTTAGATTTTTAATAATGATAATCAATAGTAATTGATTTTCATTAGTTCCTGTTATATATAACTTAATATAGTTAATAACAATACTCTATGAAGAGAATTCATATTTACAAATCGTGTACAGGTAACGCTCGTCAGCGGGCTCGCTTAGCTTTTTCTCGTAGAAATGCATCGTCCTCACAATTAGTGGAAAAACAATTGAAAACCTTGCTCTTCCCTACTCAGTAGTACACGCAGAGCAAAACATATTAGGCCTGTCAGTACCAGTGGCTTGTGGTACTAGCCTTTAACGAATAAGTGAAGTGTTAGTAATCTTATATGCAAGAAAGCCAACAGTTTACGATCGCCACACTCTGCAGTACAAGCAGGTGATCATTTAGATACCCATAGAAATGCATTGCCCAAAAACTCGGTTTCTAATAATTTACGTCACTTCTTCCAATTCATCGTTCCCTCTCCCCTTCAGTAGTCCGAGCAAATAAGGCACACATCTGAAGTCTCCGCATCGAAATACCTCTGTAAATCGATCTTCAATGTTTTTGTGACCCTGCGGGCAGACAGGCAAACAATTTATTTCTACTAGACTCTTCTCTACGAGAAAGATAACTATGAAGAATTCTTTCAAATAGATTATATGTAAAAACATGTACCTTTTCTATCGATTATTTAACATCAAGTAAGTGCTATTCGTTATGTGATATGAATTATAATTTTGATCGTGATAAACTTTTGCTAATAAAACTTTGAGTGTAAACCATTGAATAATAATCGATAGTATTATTATGATTTGTCTACATTAGTTTACAATGATATTCCTTTCGTTTTTTAGGTATCTTATTATTTGTTTATGTACGTTCAACTCATGTACCGAAATGTACATTGATATCTCGTGCGTCAGTTCCAACTGGTTTTATGGGTCTTGCTGGTAATAAAGGTGGTGTTGGTATTCGTTTTCGTTTTTATGAAACGGATATATGTTTTGTTAATTCACATTTTGCATCTGGAGATGGACAAACAAATCGACGTAATGATGATTATCAGAAAATTGAATCAGGTATGGCTTTTACTGATGGGCCGACTTATTCATTTAAAGATTACATTTGGTATACACCAACAACAGCTGTTAGTAGTGCTCCAAATCCAGCTACTTCTAATCAATGGTGAGTAATAACAGACAAATAATTATATTATAGCGTTTAATTTTTATTTAGGTGGAAAATAAGTGATCATGATATAATATTTTGGTGTGGTGATATGAATTATCGTATATCTCAACCTAATGAACAAGTTCGTAAAGCTATAAATGAACTTTCAACTGTACCATTACATGAAAAAGATCAATTACGTTGTGAAATGAAATTAAATAATGTTTTTAGTGGTTATTATGAACCACCTATTGACTTTATGCCAACATATAAATTCGATATAAATACCGATACATATGATACAAGTGAAAAATTACGTACACCATCATGGACAGATCGTATATTATATCGTCCAAAACGTTCCAAAGTTCTTAATGATAATCAAACAGAATTAGAAAGTATAAAACCAATCCATTATTTATCCGCAAATAATATTAAATTTAGTGATCATCGTCCAGTTAGTGGTCTCTATTCAGTTGTTATTAAATATGAATGTGATGAAAAACGTTCAAGTCGTATTCGAGAAGAATTAATACGTGAATTTGATCGATTAGAAAATGATTCTATACCTACAATTGAAGTTGAACCTCGTCCACCCGAAATCAAATTTAATCATATACGTTATTTAGATAAACCAACATATACATTAAAAATAAAAAATATTGGTGAATGTTCATGTTTATGTTCAATATCACCATCATCAATTTCACCATCATTTCAATGTTTAACATTTACACCCAATCAACCATATACAATCAATGTTAAACAAGAACAATATGTTAATATAAATTTTAATGCAAAATTTAATGTTCATTCAATAAGTGAAATACTTATTTTACATGTTGAAAATGGTGCTGATACATTTATTACATTAGATGTTACATTTGATCATGGTCCATTTGGTTTAGCATTAAATGAATATCCATCAACATTTTATGATCGTGAAAATAAAAAATATATTTATACAATAGAAAATAAATTTCAATCCGAACATATTGTTGAAATGATTAATGATCCACCAATACTTTATATTTCGTTAATTGATTGTTTAAAAGAACGTGATGATCTTAATTTAATATCGATATTTAATAATGATACACAAGATTCACTTGATTTATTACCATTACGAGATCAATTATATGAAAATAATTTTGATTTTACAAATTATTCAACAGCACAATTATTTATGATACTTTTACATCTTTTACAATCATTAAGACAACCATTGATATCATTTGAAATACAAGATAAAATATTTCGTAATAGAAATGATAATCTATCAAAACAAGATGATATGACAAAAGCAATTAGTATTATAGTTGAACAAATGCAAGGAAAAGAACGAAATTTATTTTTTCGTTTACTTTTACTTTTACAAAAATGTTGGCCAACTAAAGGACAAATTGAAAAAATCGAAAATGAATCTGGGGATATATTAAATATTTGTATTGATATTCTAGCGCTTTCAATTTTACATGAACATCTTGATAGAAATCAACGACGTGCTTTTATTTTAGCTTGTCTTAATGAAGAAAATAAAAATTAGAATATTTTAGTTTTATTTTCGCAATTTCTTTTTTTTCATACCAATCTCTACTTTCTTTCTTTTTTGTCGTTGTTGTTGTTGTTGTTCGCTTTGACAGTATGTGCTATATATTATTTTCTTTTTTTTTCTTTTAATAAAGTAACAAAATTTATTGATAATTATATGTATGTTGGTAAACAAGAGAAATCATAAATACAAAGTCTTATCACCACAATGAAATTTTGAGGATGAGGATATTCTTCTTCTTCATCTTCACTTCTTGTCCTTAAGATAGTGTGTAGATGAATAGTATGGAGAATAACATTCTCGATGATACTTCACTTTTGTTTCATCAAAAAGGACTTACATCTTGCTAGACTGATTTTACTGTTTTCTACAACAATATTACTCGTGTCTATTAAACTATAAAAAACTACTGAAGATTACTTTCATATTTTGAACATTTAACAACATGCAGTATCATCAAATCATCCTAATCTCATATGTATGAAAAAAAGCCAATAAATCTTTATCGATTACAACGAGATCACAATATTCGTGTCTATTATATATCATTTGATATCTATAAAACAATCTTAACAAAAACGTGGCGTATATTTTGTTATTTTGTAGTTGACGTCATTTTTTTTCGGGTTTTTTCCTATTCAACGAGTAGTTGTAATATCATGTGAAATAAATGATGCGCGACGAATATATATTCATTCAGGTAGCGAGAAAAAAAACAACTCATCATATCACTCGCATACAACGTTATAAAGCACGCATTTCATCAAGACTCTACAATGGAAAATCAAACTGTCGCGAACTTCCATACGTTACCGGTAGACAATGTCTACCGAATTCTAGATCATGCATCGGATCTGACAATGCTATGCTCGATGACCAATGTATGTCAACGGTTCAATAAGATCCTAAACACCTATCATCGATACCAGGTAAACTTTTTTCTATCCATACAGTCTAATTTGTTTTTATTGACTCATCAGACTATTTTGCGCAGCAGCAACTGACAGACTATTATTTATAACCCAGAAATTTTTCCTTCTTTCACAAAAAAATTTAAAATTCAAGCAACAGATAGATAAACATATTCTACGCATACGCAACCCCTTTCTAACTTTTCCTTCAAATCAGTTTTTTCATAACAATCTTGAGCATTGCACAGAATCTAAATACAAAGTATTAAGACTCATTTCTATGTGTTCTTAGATGGAGTCCTACCAACTTTTATTCCATCGATCTAAACACGTGTAACAATGCTCAAATATTCTATTCCTTCATCTATATCATGTCTTTACTTATTCGTTTTCATTTAGACACTCACCACACTAGACCTCACGAACAATAAAATCGGAGATATTGGGGCACAACATTTGGCCGATGCATTACGACACAACACAGTAACCGTCTTTCTTCCTTTATCTATATCATGTCTTTACTTACGCTTTTTCATCTAGATACTGACTACACTATATCTCGATTCCAATCAAATCGGACATGTTGGAGCACAACATTTGGCAGTTGCAATACAACACAACACAGTAAATATCTTTCTCTCTGAGTCTGTATCATGTTTTTACTTACACTTTTTCATCCAGACACTCACCACACTAGATCTCAAGGACAATGAAATCGGAGATGTTGGGGCACAACATTTGGGTGATGCATTACGACACAGCACAGTAACTATTCTTTCTCTCTTTATCTATATCATGTCCTTATCTACACTTTCTCATCTAGACACTTACCTCAATAGTTCTCATGAACACTGGAATCGGAGATGTTGGGGCACAACATTTGGCTGATGCATTACAACACAACACAGTAACCGCCTTTCTTTCTCTATCTATATCATGTCTTTACTTATACTTTTTCATGTAGTCACTCACCACACTAGATTTCTACCACAATAAAATCGGACAAGTTGGAGCACAACATTTGGCTGATGCATTACAACACAACACAGTAAATGTCTTTATCTTTTCACCCGTCTCATGCGCTTATCGACACATTCTAATCTAGACACTAATCACACTACGTCTAAATTCGAATCAAATTGGAGCTGTTGGAGCACAACATTTAGCTAATCGGTTACAACACAACACAGTAACTATTCTTTTTCTCTTTAACTATATCATGAGTTAACTTACACTTTTTCACCTAGTCAATCACCGAACTAGAACTCCAATGGAATCAAATAGGAGATGTTGGAGCACAACATTTGGCCGATGCATTACGATACAACACAGTAACTATTCTTTCTCTCTTTATCTGTGTCATGTTTTTACTGATACTTTTTCATCTAGACCCTCACCATACTAGATCTCGAAGCTAATAAAATCGGAGATGTTGGTGCACAACATTTGGCCGATGCAATACGATACAATACAGTAACTGTTCTTTCTCTCTTTATCTGTATCATGACATTACTTGCACTTTTCCATCTAGACACTCACTATACTAAATATCTGGAACAATGAAATCGGAGATGTTGGGGCACAACATTTGGCTGATGCATTACAACACAACACAGTAACTGTCTTCCTCTCTATATCTGAGGCATGTCTTTACTTATACTTTTTCATGTAGTCACTCACCACACTACATCTCTGGAACAATGAAATCGGACATGTTGGAGCACAGCATTTGGGTAATGCATTACGATACAACACAGTAATTGTCATTCTCTCTTTATGTAGCTCTTATATTTACCTACACTTTTTCATCTAGACACTGACCACACTAAATCTCACGGAGAATGGAATTGGAGATGTTGGAGCACAACATTTGGCGGATGCATTACAACACAACACAGTAACTGTTTTTCTCTCTCTATCTATGTTATGTCTTTATTTACACTTTTTCATGTAGACACTCGCCATACTGAATCTCCAGTGTAATGGAATAGGATATGTTGGAGGACAACATTTGGCTGATGGATTGCGATACAACGCAGTAGTTATCATTTTGCTTTTGTCTATACCATGTCTTAATATACATTTTTTCATCTAGACACTGATCAAACTAGATCTCGATGACAATGAAATCGGAGTTGAAGCGTACCGTATCATATCTAAGTTTTTGAAACGCAATAGTGGTGAATGATAGTCGTGATCGTGAATGGAAATATTAGATGTATTCCGATGACGAACTGCTAGAGGATGATGGTGTTGAGTATTTTTTTATTGTGTTGTAATATTCGAAAAAATAATAAATAAGAGTGTTGATTTTCAAAGTTAATGTGAATTCTGATGATAGATTTTGCTGACGTTTTTTGGTGTTTGGTGAGAAGCTGTTATTTCAAAATAGATAAATATAGTTTTTGCGAAATTTTCTATTAGTCTGTAGTATGCACAAAACTAGATTATGATTGTGTATAGCAATAGTGAAATCCGAGAGAATTGTTTCTAGTTACAAAAGGTCATAAAACGTTTTGTAGAATAGTAGCAGACTTCTGTAAGATCTTTGAGAGAGACCTTGAATGACAAAAATTCCTTCTGATAACAGTAAAACCCGAAGCAGTTCTTTTGAAGGATGCTGGAGAAAGACTCTGCCCGATAATGGTGAACTAAGAAAGTTGTTCTCCATTATTGCTGAACAGTGTAGTGTGAAATAGTTTTGAGAAAAAAACAGTCTCTATTTATTAGTACTGATCTTAGAATGATTCTCTGTTCAGTACTGTTGAACTATATGTGGTTGTTCTAGTTTTACCGAATTCCTCATGATTTGATAGATGAACAGCTGAATCATGAAAAATTTATCGATAGAATAAAAGATTCACTATGGGACTGTGTTATAAGGATGAAAACTCTTTTTTTTTAAATAGTTTTATTTATGGTTAAACGCACTATCGCATTTAGTTATGTTATTTTTTTATGCTTAACTAAATAATATTGTTTTAACATCAAATTGGATTAAGTTTCTTCTATAATTAAAAGAAGACCTATTTGTTGTTAGTCGAGTCCAACTATATGAAGTTTACAATTTGAAGTTTCATTTAACTTGTTTCTCTTTCAATAACTTCGATTGTTCGCTGATGACTAATCATTAAATAAGATTTAGAAGTGTTTAACACTACATTCGTCAACTGTTACTTCTACTAGAACAGTGTCCTCTAAACAATACGTAACATTCTCAGATTTGTCTTGGTCTCAGAAAAAAATTTGTAACAAGTTTAGAACCAATCATTGCAAAATAATGTTATGAAGGATATATTGTTATCATTAAACCTAATTTCACTTACATTCTGACTCTTTGGTTGTCGAAATAGAACGGTTATTTTCGAATCTCTTCTCATTAAAACTAAAAATTGAACTGATATTCATTACAAATAAATAAAAATAAGTACTGTAATCAATATTGCTTCTACTTCCTATCTAAGATGATTTCGAAAAATAGTCTCGACTGATACTATACAACTTCATAAAGTTTCACACAATCAAGTCAAAAAGTGATGATGTATTGAGAAATGCCAATCGATGTGAGGCATATGAGCATTGAGCATGTAAACGACATTGAAAAATGTGAACGGGTGTGGGTGTTTCTCCTCCTATGCCACACTCATACCTACATCCTCAAGAATTTAGAATAATCAAGTATTTCAATGGTTGATTTAAATTACAAAAAAAAAGAATATGATTTTTCTTTCATTTTATTCAATCCCTCGTAGGAATATGTATAATATTGATAAATAGGAGTAGAAGGAGAAGAAAAACAAAAATAGTTAAAAAGTATATTTAGTTTTTCTTTGTGAGAATTTTCTTTCAATACAACAATGAACATTAACCGATAAATAAACGTATGAGAACAATGGTTGTTTTCCTTTTAAGTGCATATTTCCCTTTCTCTCTCTCTCTCTCCTCCTTAAGCCAGAAAAACGATAAAGATAAGAAAAAAAATAATCAACACGGCAAAAACTTTAATAATAAGCCAACGATTTGATGTAACCGAACGAAGATATTTAAGTAATTCTGTATGTGCACCTTCAATATGTGATGTTGCATCGTCCACATTAGCATCAATTCTAAATTAAACAAACATATTTTTTTTGTTCTAATAAAAATTCTTCTTTATAGAATTCTTTACCTATGGATAAGTTCTTCTTGTTGTCGGACCATTGTAGCTAATTGAGTAAAAATATCTCCAAGTTCAACTATTGTTTGTTCAATATTTTGCATTGCTTCCGAACGAGTTGCCAAATATGTATCCTATTTTATTTTATTATTAAATTCAATTATTTATAAAAAAAAAATAAATAATCATACGGTTTCATCGATGGCTAGTAATTGTTGTTTCATAGAAGAATGATGTCCTCCATCTGAGCCCATATCAATAACTGCATCACCTCCACTAGTAGTTCGTTGTTCATCGCGAAAAAGTACAGATGGACGACCTAGAAATAGCGAAATATAGGAAATATATTTCATATTGAAATTTACCATTCGCAATTGATGGCGCAGCAGTTAAAGATGATGCAACTGTATTGCGTGAGAAAACATCTCGACGTGTTTTTTCGTCTTTTAAATTCTAAACAAAAATATACATCATATCATTTATCCTGCATTTTGTTTTTACATACTTGAGTTCGAGCTTCCAGAACTTGTTTAAAATCATTAGACATAGTTGCTAATTTGGACTAGAATCGAATTTTATAGATTTATTTCGATAGAAAAAGAAAATAATACTATTTACCTGTAGAACGAAAACAACTGAACTGGAATGTGTTTGTGAATTTTTCGATTTCACACCATTCGTATCCCTCATATACTTAAAATAACAAAAAAACAAATTTGTATATATAAACAAGTTTAAAATGTTTAATATACTTGTTGTAATTGTGCAATTTGTCGATTTAAATTACCAATATCTTGTTTTATTGATAATGTTAAATCTTGAATTTCCATGGTTCTATCATGAAATAATGATGATTGCTTGGCAACTAAAATAAAATGGATATATATATATATATATATATATGTTATTCTTAAACTTACTCATTGATAGTTGTTCCAATTTAAGAAATGTTTGTGATAGATCGTTTCCAATTCGTTTTGCGTGTTGCATAAATATACCACGTTGTTCCGTAGGTGATTGAGGATGTTGACGACGATTAATTGTAGTCGGAAGAGGACCATCAAGTCCATTCTAAATTATATATATAGAAGTATAAATTAGTTTCTATGAAATACGAATAATCTTACGCGTCTACTGGCAAATGTTCTCACTGTTGTTTGAAATTCACTTGTACGATCACGTCCGTTCGGCATTATAGTTAATGGTAAAAAGAAAGAAGAAGATGATGATGATGTATTATTGTTATTATTAAGAGTTTGATAAGGAAATGGTTCAAGAGTTTCAATATAAGTTGTAGTTGTAGTTGAGGGCAATGTTTTACTTGCTGATGGTGCCCAACGATGACGAGCTTCTTGCTGCATACACTAGATTCGTTATTATTGTTGTTAACACACTCTAATTAACATACATACCAATTGAAAACATATAAATATGTATATATATATATATCTGAAAATTGTAAACCTATTTTAAATTTGATGAAGAAGAAGAAAAAGCAATGATGATCATAATTTTTTTTTAGTTCAAATAAATAAATAACAAATGAAACGAGAAAAAAAAAGAAATTAATCATCACATAAGGAAAATTATCAATGAAAAAAGAAAGAAAGAAAGAAGACCCACCAATATTTTGATATCTTACGAAACATTTCAATACATAAAAAGATAAATTAAATTTGTTTTGTCTTTTCTCTCGAAATAAAATAATATTTAATTGGAATGAATAAATGAGATTCTAGAATATAAGTATCATTATAGTCTATTAATTATTTCGATGATGATGTTGAAATTAATAAGCTTATCTAAATATATAAATAAATAAATAAATCATTTAATTTCTATTGTTTTTTTGTTACCTGTTCTTGGGACGGACATCCAATTATTTGAAGATCTTCTTCAGAATATTGATCACGAATCAAAACAATTAATTCTTGATACACTTGTTGAATATTATTCTATAAATAAAATTATTAGAATTCCATTAGTGATTTACAATTTTAGATATGTAGACTAATAGAGTCCGACTCACTACAAACGCATATTATCAATACTGTGTAAACAGTTCTTAGTAAGACTTAAATATGAAGTATTATTTTCGATTTTTGAAGAATTATATCAAATTATCTAACTATAGTTTTCTACGTTCTCTAATTGAATATATAAATCTATTAACCCCTTAGGAACGGGAAGTACATATGTGCAGAGCTTCCAATAGCAGTAGTACACAGCGTAAGCAAAATGTGCTGTACACCTGCATTTTTTTATTTACAATTTGCTCGAAAAAGCAAAGTGTACGGTGCACATTTTGCGAAAATGATTTACAACTTGATTTTAAAATATCAGAGTCAGATTACGAAATGATATGCTTATTTATCACCCATATGTTTATTATTTAACAAGTATTTATATAAAGTACTCATGAAGAAAGTAGAATTATTTCCGTTTTTTACATTGGAAAACGTCATAAGTACACTTAGGGATGTGCAGTGTCAGTGAAAATACTGAAAAACGGACACTTAAAATATCAGTTCAGTGTCTATCGAACACTTATTTTCGGTGTTCGGTGCTTACCATGCCAGTTTTTCGGTGAAAACAATGATATTGTTGTAAATACTAAGGTTTAACACAAAAATATTTTAGAAACTGATACCTTCGGTGTTCAGCGAACAGTGACACCGATATTTTCAGTGGCACGATGAGCACAGAACACCGAAAATAAATGTCAGTGAAAATCGTTCTCAATGGAGTTCGGTACTCAGTAAACCGATACTGCACATCCCTTAGTACACTATATACACTTTGCAGGCAAAAAGAAGGTGTACACTTACGTTTTGTCTACCTAAGCAAAGCGTACCAATACGTTTTGTTTGAGCTTTCTATTGGAAACTCTACATATGTGTGCTTTGATTCTGACTTAACAAGTATCTGTCAGAACTAAATCTCTAAGAGCACTTTAATGGTAGAAATGATAGGTTAGACTATATTTACCACTTTCAACACATCGTAATGTATCTATATTTATCGTGTCCTCATTTACCTTCTTTCGTTTTGTAACTAAATGTGATATTTCGATTACGCCACTATCAACAAGAAAAACTCCTCGAAAACAATGTGTAGTCTACGCACAAGATTAACATATTTTGAAATACTGCTTGATGTTTATTCACATAAATACATCATTCAGTATTCTAGAAAATTCAGTTTCTTATGCTACAGTCACCCCGTCTTCAAGAGGCTGATCAAATATGACATACAATAGAAAAAATTTAATTCTATTTGTCAAATAGTACTTACTTTAACAGGTTTAAATAATATTTGTTCAGTATCTTTATTAGCTAAATAAAGTGACATCATTTTAAATATATCTGGTAATTGTTTTTTCATTAAATTATAATTTTCAATAATAAGATCATGTAAAATTTCTGGTTTAGCAAATGGTTGTTGTCGTAATGAAACTTTTTGTTTATTATTATTATCATGATTCATTTTTAAAATAATTTGTGATTTTTGTAAATATTGTCTTATTTGTCCGCATAATTGATTTGATATATCGGATATATATATTTCACATGTTTGTTTTAAATGTTTATCAACTTCACGTTTTGAATCAATGAATGATTCTTTAACTTGTAATGTACCTTGAAGAAGAAAATCTAGAAAAGCATTATCACGATTCATAGATAAGAATTTTGATCTTTGTGTTAAAAATTTCATAGCTGCTTCTTTTAATTTGCTAAAATCAATAACCATTTCTTTAACAGCAAAATCAACATTAAATGGCGCTATTTGTTCACGAAGAATCAATAAATGTTTTATTAAAAATAAACGACCATCTAAAGCGGTTTTACGTTTTATTATAAGTTCACTAGCAGTAATTAATGATTGAACACACATTGTTAAAGTTTCTTGAGATAAACCTTGAAAAATATTACGCTAAAATATAGAAAATGAATCGATATATGTATTGAAATGATTTTAATTTTAATTACATCAAGACAACGAAATAATTTTGATAAACAAACAAGTGTTCGTCGTACAGTTGGATACCACATGCCATGTAAATCAGCTGGTGATGATGACACTTGACCATCTTTTGTTGTTATAGGAGATGATATAACTGAAAGATCCGTACCAGGTATTGTTTCAAAAAAAACTTCATTTCCTGAATCAGTTGATGATTGAGAATTTAATTTCGATTGACGTTGTTCTTTAAGTGATTGAGCTATTTTCTAAAATTAGAATAATGTTTTTGTTTGTTCTTTTATTAAATTTAGTTTTTTTAAATATTTACCTGCATCATTTCAAGTTTTTCAGGATAAGCAATATCACCAGGTGATGGTTTATAACCAAGTATTTCATTACGTATATAAACTTGTGTACGGTAGACAAGACGTTCTTGTACATCTTCAAGCATTTGTGTACATACTGCTTCAAATGTTGATAATTCTTTAGCTGTATTAAATAAAAAAAGAAAAGAATTAAAAGAAAAAAAAATATTATTTTCATACCACTATTTTTAACATGTTCTTCAAGCATTTCGACTTTTAAAATAGTTACAAGTTCAGCAAGAGTTTCCAAATGAATTACATGAATGATTCGTGAACGAAGATTATCATAAAGTAAATGACAAAATTCAGATAACATTGTACTAAATTATAGGAAAAAGACGTATTGTAATTGAACAAAACTAAACATTACAACATACTCTAAATGCATTGAATGTTTAGAAAAAAATTGATAAAATAATTGATATTCATCTTGACAAAGATGCAATAAAAATGCACAACCACTTCGAACCTTGAATAATCAAATTACATCTAATAGATTCTTTTTTATTCAAAAGATTTTTTTATTTACTAATGTACACATATCTCGTTCATGTTTAATTGCTAAATCTTGTATAGCACTTTGTACACTAAAAAATAAATTCTTTATAAGAATAAAATAAAAGTTTTCTTTCTAACCTTGAAGTTAATAACATTCGCCTTTGATTTGTATAACATTCGTGACAATCCGACAGAGTTTTTTCATATCTATAATTGAATAATAATAATAATAAAACAAAACAAAATTATCTCGATCATATTTACTCAGGATTTCTTGCACAACGTTGTTCAAGTTCTTCTGCTAATACTTTTACTTTAGGTGCATTTATTCGAAATCGTCCATAGAATAATGTATATGCATCATCAGATAACAATGTCGTATTCTTAATTAATCGAAACGATAATAATAAACATGTTTTCTTATTTTCACTTACCTACCTTCTTCGGATCGATTGTATTTGAAGAATTTTGTAATATATGAATAATATGTGCTTTGATAATATTCAAAGCTTTCAATAAAACATCTTTCATCTGATTTTTATATATAAGAGATTGTTTAAATGAATTCTAGAAAAAATATCAATTAAAGAAGAAAACAAAATATTATTTTTCTGTTTACATACATGTGTATCAAAATAAGCTAAACATTCATCAATACGAGTTAATGTTGGAATTAATTGTTTTATATCAGAAACTAATGGTGTTATTGAAAGATTCTAAGAATAAATATTCTAATAGAATAGAAATAGATAATACCAAAATATATTATTTTACTTTAGAAAATCGATCAACATCATCGAAGTAAGATAAACGATTTTCAATACATTCAGTCATATTTAATAATTTAGCTTGATCAGCTAATAATTGTTCACATGCTCGATAAAGAGAATTTGTTTTATAAGACACTTTCGTATATGTTTCATGTAATGTATCTAAATATTTAACTGCTTCATTAATATCATTGTACAATGTTTGACATTGTTGTTCCCATAAACAAACACGTTCGAATGTATTTCTAAAATTAAAATGAATAATATAATATTTAGCAATAGCTATATCCTTACCCTTGTTGTAAATCTCCTTTTGAAGCAATCGGTATATTTTCATAGGGTCCTAATGATTGTTCAATCCAAATATCTAACTATAAATAAAAATTTCAAATAAAAAAATTTATTCTTCCTTCCTTATATTTTTACTTGTTGTAAATCAGCATTTCTCCATGGTATCAATTCATTATTGTTATTATTATTCTTAAGTAGAAAGAAGAAAAAAAATGAAATGTCATATAATTCATTTTAACTTACATCATTGTTATTTAAACCATATTTCGAATCAATTAAATCTTTAAGTGAACTAACCGATTGCCAAGCATGATTATTCAATGGTGCAACACATTTTTCGAGATTATTATCATCGTCCTTCGATGAATTTTCCCATAAAGTTGTTCGATTAATTAATAACGATGTTGAAGATTGTAATGTTTCAGTTGTTTGCATTCTGTTGGTATTGATTCATACAAAGAAAAAAAATCACTCACACGTGTAAATGATATCTCATCTAAATAATTGAAAAATGTCATGTTTCAAAAAAACAGAACAAATAAATAAATAAACAAAAAACAATAACGAACGTGGCCAATGACGTCATATTTTATTGGATAAAAATAGCATCGAATTATTTTTTTCCGATAGATGGCGTTCAATAAAATAAACTATATCTTAAATCATATTAAAAAGATAAGGTAAATAACTCCTTATAGATAAATAAGAAAAAAAAACAATGTCGAATGAATTTTTTGTTCGATTTGATGAAAATTTGCTTCGATTACCATCATGTTTAGCAGTTCATGCTCAACTTCATCCTAATTTGATTAAATTTACATGTGAAGAATATGTTAAATATATTCAACAATTCCATGAATTAAATATATGTGGCATTATAAGAAAAAATGAAGCAGAAACTACAGTTCTAGCTTTGGCTGCCTATCGAAAACATTTAAATACATTCTATACAATTCGTTTTGAAATTGATGATTTAATTGTCGATGAGAAAGAACGAAAACATGGTTTAGGTACACGTCTTATGCATTATTTAATTGATCATGCTAAACAAGAGGGTGTATCAAAAATTTCTGTTCATTGTAATCCAATACATACAGATGCGCATCGATTATTTTTTCGTCTTGGTTTAACAATAAATTGTTTTGAATTCGATTTAGAAAATAAAACAGTATTACCTGATAATGATCAAATACGTATTATTGATGTAACAGATTTACCCGATAAAGAGAATGAACAATTATTAATTCGAGCTCATGAAATATATCAACAACTTCGTCCACATTTGCCAAATGATCAAAATGAGTATGTTAAGCAACTTCGAGATATTTGTCGTACAAGTCCTGCTCGAATATTATTTGTATTAGATAAAAATGATAACATACTTGGATTAACCTGCTATCGTATTACTGAAAATATTCAATATTCAAAGCATATTTATTGTGATGATTTAGTTACGGATGAAAATAGACGAAGTTCAGGTGTTGGTCGATTTTTAATTAATTATATGAAAAATGAAAGAGAGAAATTAGGAATTGATAAATTAATTTTAGATAGTGGTGTTCAACGAGGACGAGCACATAAATTTTATCATCGAGAAGGTTTTTATATCAGTCGCTATGGATTTTCAATGGCAATTTAATTTTAATTAACCACATCTAAATAAACTATTTTTTAAGCAAAATATTTTGAAATAAAATTTGATATATTCTAAAAGATAATAAAATTCAAAATGCATTACATGCATGTTCATTTGATTGATTATTTTCTTCTAATTTATTATATATACTTTAATTTGTGAGATAAGCAATAGCATAATCCTACAGGAAATATAGGAAAGCGAACATTGGCCCAAATTTTTCCGATAAAAAACAACAGACCATTTTAAATTAAAGTTTGAAATCATCATTGTAACGATGAAAATAATACTAATTGTATCAATACGGTGATTTTATATTCTCTTTCTCGTAGAGAAGAGTCTTGGAAAAATAAATTGCTTGCTTGTGTATCCGCACTAGAGATGTGTGGGACTGATCCCGGCGACCGGAATCGGAACCGAAAAAACTTGATCTCGCACATCTCCAGGTCACTCGTCTTGCTATATATCACGCGATTGATTATGCGTTTACTCATTCTATTACTGCTTGATATTTTCTTCTCTTATTTATATACATATGTATCATACTCCTTCTTGTCCAGGTTATTTTATCCTTCAATGTTATTGTGTTTGGTCAAACTAATTTTGTTTTATTCTCTCCTTTCTCTTTTTCCATTATATCTACACATATATTTCAACTTCAGGAGTTAGTCAGACCTATTTTATTATTGTTATGAATACACATGAATACTATCCTAGTCGAACGCTTGTTATTGAAGAAGGATTTTTTGATGTTTATACATAAGCTGCTGAACAAGATTAAGACGGTTACTAAGGAACTCAACAAGTACTGTACTCAATCCACCAAACATTCTTCGCTACACCATTGATTACACTATTTCTTCAATACTCATACAACGTACATTGATTAACTACTTATACTTGGTACGTGGACACATATAAATGAACTTTCTTATTTTTCAGCCAAAACTCAGTTCATAAACAACTCTTTTCAGTGTACCTTTATCAATCCAACAAATATTGCTTTATTTCTTCAATAAATTAACCGTTAGGTGGTTTTTGTTATAGAACGCATGTAAAATTCGGTACATCATTAAATGTGAAGAAATGCATTTATCGTGTTCTCTGTCATGTTTACAGGTACATACCGTAGCGTACTTTTCATACGAGCTTCGTGTAAGACTTAATGATAATGTACTGAATCGTTCTTTCTGAATGCAAAAAAAACGAGAGAGAAAAGGATACACATGTATGTTCTTCTCGTATAAATACGAGAACATTTTTTACTTTGTCAAGATTATTTTCTAATCATTAACACCACACACAGTTAGAATTTCTTATTCACTTGATTCTTTTTTTTAGATTTAACTTGACAATTATTTACTACATATTTCTGCTCAGAAACAAACGAATTATTTGAAAATGTCATCATCAAAACAACGCGTCATTCTCGTTACTGGAGCTAACAAAGGCATAGGTTTTGAAGTAATAAAGAAACTATTAGAAGAATCGTCTTCTTCTAGCAATAATCTTATTCTTCTTGGTAGTCGAGATTTAAAACGTGGTCAAGATGCTTTACTTCAATTAGGTTCTCCATCAAATGTACATGTTCTTCAGTTAGATACATCATCAGAAGAAAGTATTGCTCGTGCGACTGATGAAATCAAACAAAAATATGGTGGTCAATTAGATGTTCTTATTAATAATGCTGCTATTGCATCATGGAACGACACCGCTGAGACAGCACGAGATATTTTTGCTACTAATTATTATGGTATTAAAATAGTGAACAAATATTTATTTCCACTTATTCGAGAGAATGGCCGTGTAGTTAATGTGTCTAGCGGAGTAGGTGCTTGGGCATTACATGACATGACAGATGAAATTCAGAAGAAGTATAAATCAGAAACGTTGACTGAAGAAGAAATTGATGGTCTTGTTAAAGATTTTATTTCAGCTATTGCCACGAAAACAATCGACAAGATTATGCCTAATACCAAATTACTTGGTTTGTGCTATAGTGGATCAAAAACTGCACTTACCGCTCTTACACGTGTTCAGGCACGTCGATGGTCAGGTGCAAAAAATGTCCTTGTTGTGTCCGTGTGTCCAGGTTATTGCTCAACAGATTTGAATAATCATGGACCTGGATCACGTCCGCCGGCACTTGGTGCTGATTCTATTTTATATGTAGTCAACACTCCTAAAGCTGATCTGGAAAATGGCGAATTCTATCAAGATGGCAAAAAACTTCCGCAAAGTTCCGCATGTACAATGGACTTAAGCACACACAAACAACATGCGGAGGATAAAGCGTAAACAGTATCAATGTTTTACGAACGATCTTTATTTTAGAATATATTTTTTGTATCCTTTATAAATAGAAAATAAACTTCAACTGATTATATATTAACATTAATTGTTAACACTTATCTTTTAAGTCATTATACATCACAACTGATTATTTAGACTTTGTCAAATGATTTATTATACTTTTTATGAGAGACAAAGATGAGTCAGTTTCTTCGATATGAGGTCTCACCAGCTTGCCGAACTTACTTTTTTTATCAAGTCCGAAGTGCACAGAAATAGACTTGAACATTGCGGACGATCACTTCCCACTGCTTTGTATTTTCTCTCAAGTGGAAAGGAAAGAAAGTCAAGTGATCATATCACGAATCGAGCTTAGATTACAGAAAAAAAACAATAAATTAAGTAGTTTGTAGTATTCTTCTGCCATCTATAAAGTCGTTTCTCGCTCTCTCAGTAATACATTGGTATTAAGTTAACCAATAGTATTCCTTTTCTGTGCTGTTGTAATAATTAAAATAGTGAAATATTCTTTTCATTAAATTGCTAGATCGAAATGAAAGTTTTTACTTATTAAAATATGTAACTTTTCTAGATATACTTCATTTTTCAGTATAATCGCAATGTCTGTTATAATACATTCAAATAAATTATCCGAAACAACAGATTATGTTGTTCGACTGAATTTCGACGAAAAATTTCGTTCAACAAAAGTATAAGAAATCCTCTATTCTTGTATTAGTGATATAACTTGGAGATAAAAAAATTTGAACACGATGTATGTATAGAATGGACCAAAGATAGTATGTTAATTTTATTTATATTAAAAATAAGTGTTCGAAATATTTATTGATATAAACTAAGAAATCAAAAAAAAACGAGATAGTATTTATTTTGTCTATCAATTACAGACACTCATCTTGCATCATTAATTTTGTTGAAGGATAAATACATCACACAATGTCATATATCATAAAAAGGATATAACTATCTTAGTCATTCAATATGAAAATAAGTATTGACATAAAAGATATATTTAATGCTATGGAATAAATGTTCTATATTCGCTCTGCCTTTTTCAGTCTTAATGGGTATTTCTAAAGCTTTTAGGATAGATATGTGTTGATGATCAGAATAAAAAACTGTTTCATAGGTTTCTTTCTGATGTGATACGTTCATGTGAGATGAAACATCGAGAAGATTATAGTTTCCAATCAATAACATAAGTTAAATTAAAATAGGAGAACATAGACATCGTGTCTGAGAAAATAAGAAGTGTTTATCTAAGTTCTTACATAAAAATTTACCTTTCAAAACACTCGATCGAATAGAAAGTCTATATATTTCATAACACTAGCATAAATATGTATGAAATCATTTCTCTGCATAGTTGTACGATAGTATGAATAATATAGATGACAATTTCTTCCTTGTCTGTAATAATAATTTGAATTTCTATAGTTTTCTTTCAAATTACGCTATGAAATATATCATCATTAATCAGACGAATCAACGCAAACTACTTTTAAATACTAAAAGTGAGTTTAATTCTTTTTCTGATTGTTGATTACATCATAGAAGATGAGATTTTTTTTGTCCTTTATTAACTATAGTTACAGTCAATATACGTGATCGGCTTAAAGCATCTAATATGAAATTTGATCGTTACAAATTTTATTGTACAATGTATTATTGGTGAGAATAAAGGTCAAGGTGTTAAATATAGTTGTCGATGCTTATGGGATTCTGATACTGATGGAATGGCTGAATGAAAGTCTTTTTTTGTGCTGTAGCCACTTTCGGAATATTTTATTATTGATTCTATGTTAATTTGTATTTAATATAAAAAAAAATTTCGCCCATAAATATTTTAGATAAAATATATGGCTGACATTCTTTTTGAAGATATATTTGAAGTAAAAGATATTGATAGTGGCGGAAAAAAGTTTCTTCGAGGTAAATATAATTTATTGTCAATAATAAAACTCTTTCTTTCTTTTTTGTTTTACTTTTAGTTTCACGTATTTTTTGTGAATCGGAATCATTTAAAATGGATTTAATTCTTGATGTTAATACACAAATTTATCCCATGGAACTCGGTTAGTTTGTTGAGATAATATAATTTTATTATGAGATATTGTTTTTTTTCTCTTCTTGTGCTTCGTTCTTCATACATATATAATGAAAACGAGGGTATTAATATCAAATAAAAAAGAAGTGAGTAAGAGAAACGAAAGAGTGCACATAAATAATGCCAATTTTTCTCGTTTTCTTGCTTGCATACATATTTATATAATCTGATAAGAACATAAGTGGTGGATAAGAGAAGGTCTCGAAATTCGTATTGGACCAAAATGGCGGATAGAGAAAAAGGAAATTCAATAGGTAGACGCGTAAGAGAAAAGGAGAGAAAAAGAAATGTTGATCACAGCTGTTCGTCATTTTCAAATTATTCTCTCGTTGATCTTCTCTCTTGTGTTTGGATTACTTTTTCTGCTGTTACTACTACTACTTACACAATTTGAGCACGTATGCAAGTGAGTACATTAAAGTAATGTAGATGGAAGAAGAAGAAGAAGAAGAAGAAGAATAAAATCAAAGTAGTTACATAGAAGAAGAAGAAGAGGAAAAAAATAGGTCGATCTGCAATTTAAGGGTGTAATCCTTGGGTTCATAGTTCATTGATAATATTAGAACAGGTAAAATATGTATGATTATATAGGGCATTTATACATCGTCAGAATAAGAATAAGAATAAGAAGAAAAAAAAAGAGAGAAAATTTTCATTCCAATAAAAGTATGAAAAGACGAATTTATCGTGCATACACAGCTGACTTGATTTCACTTGAGTCAATCAACATAGCCTCCATCGTAATGATAATAAAAATCCATATATACACATATACTAAGCTCTCTCACGATGATAATAAAAACGAACACTATATATATTAATGATATCAATCCTCTTCAATGTCGGAAGAGAGAAAAGGTATTATGAAAAGAGCCATAAAAAAATCGAGAAGGTACTCTCTCTCCCTCTCTTTCTCATTTTCTCTTTTATATCGCTATAATTTTCGTTCTATAGTTTCATAAAAAAAGCCCGAGAATAAAAGTCTGATTCAAACTACAATTTTATATACTTTTAGGTGATAAATTTCGTTTAAAAATATGTACAACATTACGTGAAGATGGTAAACCAGATACAGGTGAATTTAATCAACATGATAATGCACCTAGTCGTGCTGATCAATTTGAATATGTAATGTATGGTCAAGTTTATCGAATTGAAGGTGATGAATCTGGCAGTGATACAGGTTCTACATTGTAAGTTAAATATATATATGTTAAAAGAGAGATAGATAAATATTTACCGTTCATTTGCTCGTGCCCGGCAATGCCTTTGCACGTGATCACCCAAAGACTGTAAATGCATTGGTCTGGTACGAACCATTGATACGATTTCATCGTTGTTCTGTGTTTTGATATTATATTTTATTGGTTTTTTTGTTATAGTAGATTATTAATTCATATTTTTTTGCTTATTTAGATCAGCCTATGTATCATTTGGTGGTCTTTTGATGCGTTTAAAAGGTGATGCTAACAATTTACATGGATTCAAAATTGATTCAAGTGTTTATCTACTCATGAAAAAATTGGCTTTTTAAAAGAAGAAAAAGCAAAGGAAAAACAAAAATATATAATGAAACTTTATGTTGTTATTGTTCTTTTTCATGTGTCTTTATTAGAAAAAAATTCAAAAGATAATTGACTTAATAGATGTCTGTTTGTAATACATATATAATTTCTATTTTTTTCTCAGAAGTATTCATTTCTCTAGTAAATCATATATATGAAGTGTCTTATGACATCGAAATCGAAAAACATAAATCAACTTTATATGATTATCTTAGTTGGACAAAATTTGTTTTACAGAAAATGAATAGTTAAAGTTCTTTCTAAGCGCCTAATAGAAAGACATTATAGTCAATAAATATGACTTAACAACCAAAAAATTCAATCGTTCAAAAGTTTATTTTTAATATATCTACCTATATATTAACACCTTTTTCTTCTATATGAAAATGAAATCTAATAAACATAAATCAATAATATCATCTGTCAATCAATCAAAATTTACAACAAGGTTATTGATTACTTATGTTGTTTTGAATTCATATTCGAATTTTCATTTATTAGTCTTAATAATCATTGTCGTCAAAACGAATATATAAAGTTTTTCAAACGTTTACTTCAATCATTGTCTAGAAATGATAATGAAAAGAATGGAATTTGTACATGTCAATCTTTTAATCGAAATACTAATGCATTTTGTAGTGATAATGATAGTCAACAGCAACAACAGCTCTATCCACATATGCGAAAAGTTTATGATAACGATACAAAATTACTTGAACATGTACATATTATTATGTCAACAACGAAACCAATTTGTTCTATCAATGAACAAAAACAACCAGAAGTAATAGTACAGCAACGTCCTCCTCGACGTACACGTGTTTCAAAACAACGTGCAAGAGTTTTAATTACTGAATATTGCTCGCGTAAAATATCTGATAATATAAAAGTACCAACGAATAAACGAAATCATTCATCGCTCTGCTTTTTTTGTATCGATTGAAGATAAGAAATGAAGTCGAATAATACATTCATAAGAGCAAGACGTAGTCTTAAAAAACCTATGAATACACAAATATCGAATTTAATTATTCGAGTTCAGTTAGTTTACAAAATACCATGGGCGCCTAGGCACATTGTTCGGCACGTACTCATAAGACACTCTGTGCCGGACTACTGAACACCATCCTATACTGCAAGGTAGCCGAAAAATAAGGAGATCCTTTCTTTTTCGTTTATAGAAGAGAATGATCGTAGTCTATATATTGACAATTATCAAAGAACTGAAATTACCTCAACTAGGGCGAATCTTAATTTGCCTCTATGCTAGTTTATATACATGAAAAATCATTGAATTTCATTTATAAAATCTTGTGCTTAATATATTATTATTAAAAACTATTTGAATCCTTTTTATCCATTAAATTGTTTTCTTGGCACGTCATACATACTTAAGTATGCAATATTGAATGATGACTTAGAAAAATGAATAAAAAAATATATGTTTGATTTCAATTGTATTTTTTTTAATTGAAAAGTTTCTACGATGTAAATAAATTTTTTTCTGAATTATTTTAAAACGAAAAAAAGAAAGGTTTTGTTCTGGACTAATATCATTATTTGGTCTAGTTGTACAAATCATCGTCGTTGTTGTTATTACCACCACCAGTACCACCTCCTATTTAAGAAAAAAAAAAAAGATATTATAACAGTTTTGTTTTTATTTAATATCAGTACCTTGTGATGGTTGTTGTTGTCCCTCAGGGAAACGAAATTGTGATCCAAAACCACGTGATTGTTGTAATGTTTGTGAAAACATTTCATATTTACGTATGTCGTTATCACTAACTGATCGTCGTGCAAACTTCATTGCTTCTTCAAAATGATCACGACGAATTTCTGGTACTGGATCGGTTTCATCTGCATCCATTGCTGTTTGTCCTTGACGTTGTCGTTCTTTTTCACGGTTAATTTCCTTTTCAATTGATTCTCGAATTGCTAATTTACATGCACGTTGACAAATTTCTGTTAAATCAGCACCACTAAAACCTTTTGTGATATTAGCCAATAAATTCATATCAACATCTTTTGCAACAGGTGATTTTCGTAAAGCAGATTTAAGAATAGCCATACGTGATTTTTCATCTGGTAATGGAATATAGATCAGTTGATCAAGACGACCTATGAGAATAAATTATTTAAGTAAGAAAACAAAATATTTTCATTGTTTTACCTGGTCGAAGAACAGCTGAATCGATAATGTCGGGACGATTGGTTGCACCAATAATAAAGACATTCTTTTTTGCTCCCATACCATCCATTTCAGTTAAGATCTGATTGATAACTCGATCAGCAGCACCACCACCATCTCCAGCACTACCACCTCGAGCTTTGGCTAAAATTAAACGAAAAATAAAAATATATACTTTGATAATTATTTAAATTTTACCGATTGAATCTAATTCATCAAAGAAGAGAACACATGGTGCAGCTTGACGGGCTTTATCAAAAACATCACGTACGTTAGCTTCTGATTCACCGAACCACATTGTTAATAATTCTGGACCTTTGACTGAGATAAAATTTGCTTGGCACTCATTCGCAATAGCTTTAGCTAATAATGTTTTGCCTAAAATAAACAGAAAAAAACTATAAATATAAATAAAATTAGATATAAGATATACATACCACAACCAGGTGGGCCATAAAAGAGAACACCACGTGATGGTGTCATACCGAATTTGAGAAATTTTTCAGGATGTTCAACAGGATATTGAACAAGTTCTTGTAATTCACGTTTGACACTTTCCAAACCACCAATATCTTCCCATGTAGTTGTTGGTATTTCAACAACAGTTTCACGTAAAGCTGATGGATTCGATTGGTTAAGTGCAAATCGAAAATTTTCTTGTGAAACAGCTAATGAATTAAGAATTTCAGCATCAATTGTATCTTCCTCTAAATCGATGACATCCATTTTTTCTCGGATTTGTTGAAGAGCTGCTTCTGAACATAATGATGCTATATCGGCACCAACATAACCATGGGTTTCATTACCAATTTGTACAAGATCAACATCATCACCTAATTTCATATTTTTTGTATGAATACGAAGTACTTCTAAGCGACCAACAGCATCGGGTATACCAATATCGACTTCACGATCAAAACGACCGAAACGACGAAGTGCTGGATCAATTGAATTTGGTCGATTTGTTGCTGCCATGACAATAACGTGTGAGCGTTGTTTAAGACCATCCATCAATGTTAACAATTGCGATACGATACGACGTTCAACTTCACCATGTGTTTTTTCACGTTTTGGTGCGATGGCATCGAGCTCATCAATGAAAATAATAGCTGGAGAATTCTATAAATAAAATATTATTGAATATTTTAATTATTTATAATTAAATTATTATCTATTTACTTTTTCAGCTTCTTCAAAAGCTTTGCGTAAATTTGATTCTGATTCACCAGCTAATTTGGACATAATTTCGGGTCCATTAATTAAAAAGAAAAATGCACCGGTCTCATTAGCGACTGCGCGAGCAATTAATGTTTTTCCTGAAATATACAAGTTATTTTTGTTTTTTTATTTATTCTAAATAAAAATTAATCATACCTGTGCCTGGTGGTCCGTAGAGGAGAATACCACGTGGTGGTTTAACACCAATTGTTTTGAATAACTGTGGATGTCTTAGTGGTAATTCAACCATTTCTTTAATGAGAGCTAATTGTTTTCTTACTCCACCAATATCATCGTAGCCAATTTCATTCAACGATGCTTCTTCTTCTTCACGTTTGATTGGGTCGCCTTCACAATGGATGACTGTATCTGGTGCAACGATACAGTATGGGCTTGGATCAGTTTCGATAACTTTAAATTCTACGGCACGCATAGCAGCACGAACAATAAAAACATCACCTTTCTTCACCGGTCGATAAGCTTCAAGGAAATACGGTTTTAAATAAACTTCAAATAAATTTCCTGTCATTCCTTCTACTGTATCATCGATTGGTAAAACTTGAATACGTTTACCATATTTTGCATCTGAACAAGCTTGAATAGAGACAATATCACCGGAACGTACACGTAAATTGTTGCGTACAACACGATTCATTAAAATACGTTCATTTGAACAATTGTCATCAGCAAGAACGATACATATTGTTTCACGACGCTTTTTTCCTTTGAGTAAAACAGTGTCACCACGGAATAATTGTAGTTCATCCATTTTTTGTTGAGATAATGCAACAACACTGTTATCGTCATTAGTTGAATCATCAACAAGTAAACGATTTGGACGTTCTTTACGATTTAAAATTGCTGTTGCAACTTTATCTTCCTTAGATGGATCGCCTGCTTTAGCCATTGATTGTTATTTTCAATGAGAAAAAATAATCTATATGAAATCTAGAAAGATAGTATTGATATAGAAATAAATAATGATAAAGAAAATATCATTTAAATAAATTTTTAAAAAGATTATTTTCATGACTATTCATTGATGTTATGAATATTGTTGATCAAACAGAAGAATTGATGTTGATGATCCTAAATAATTAACAAGAGATAAATTTGGATAAAAATTAAAAAGTTTAAATAAACACAAGATTGATGTTAAAATCTTTCAGAACTAAATAAGTATGTCAATGGATACGAGAATAAAAATTTTATTGAAATAGTTTAGAACGAAGCTGTCTAATTGAAATAAGCATTAAGTTAGACGAATTTCGTTTAGCTGTATACAAAAAAAATTGTAGTTCTAATTATAAAACTCTCCTTCATATGAAATTTCCGGTCTATTTGAACCATTAATATTTAAACGATATCTTTGACGTCCATCAGGTAACATTGTTTGTTCCATATGTTGTTGAATATATTCACAGTGACCTCCATTATGTAATTTATATGAATTCGATGTCATGTGTTGTTCATAAGTAATCGTTGGTTGTTTATAAAAATTATCTATGGCTTGGAGATAATTGTTATTTACTGTTGCAAAATTATCCATCGGTTGAAGATAATTATTATTTGTTGTTGAAAAACCATCCATGGGTTGAAGATGACTATTATTTATTGTCGAAAAATCAGCCATCGGTTGAAGATAATTATTATTGGTTGTTGAAAAATCAGCCATAGATTGAAGATAATTATTATTTGTTGTTAAAAAAGTATCCATGGGTTGGAGATGACTATTATATATTGTCGAAAAATCAGCCATCGGTTGAAGATGATTATTATTTATTGTTGAAATATCAGCCATGGGTTGAAGATAATTATTATTTGTTGTTGAAAAAGTATCCATAGGTTGGGAATAATTATTATTTATTGTCGAAAAACCATCCATGGGTTGGATATGATTATTATTTATTGTTGAAAAACCATCCATGGTTTGGAGATGACTATTATTTATTGTCGAAATATCAGCCATGGGTTGAAGATAATTATTATTTGTTGTTGAAGAATCTGTCGATGATTGCATTTGAATCATTTGTGGATAATTATTTCCAATACCAAATTTTGTCATAGTATTTCGAATATATTCACTTGATGATAAACTTGAACCATATTGAGCAGTATACTTATGTGGATCTACACGAATTGTTCCAAGATTATGAATATTTTGAACAATATTAACACGAGGAGCATCATGTGTAATAATCGTATTTTTTTGAATTGGTTTTTGAACCAATGGTTGATCTCGTTCAACTACTACACGTCGTTTCGGTGGTGTTTTATAGGGAAGCCATTTTTCAATAATAATAGGCTGAGGTTTTTGTGGTAAAGCTGCTTGTCTTTCTATAATTACTTTACGTGGGGATGGTTGAGGCGCAGGTAAATATCTAGTAATAATACGAGAAGGCTCAACAGGTGGTGGCGTGGGCGGACGTTCGCGAATTATAAGCGGTGGTGGAGTGATAGGAGCTGGGGGATATCGACGAATGACAAGCGGAGGAGGTTCAGGAACTTGAGATGCTTGAATTTCTCGAATAATAATAGGAGCTGATGGAGGTGGAGTAGGTGGCTCTAAATAACGTATAGATATGTCTTGTCGATAATTAATTTGTTTATTATTAGGACGTTGAATATGTTCTGTGCATGGATCGTATAGAATATTGGTTAACATTGTCTTATTAGATAATTGATTGGCTGCATTCGTAGACGAAGAACGTTGTATATCTTCTACCGAATTGATCGAATTTTTGCCGGAAATATCACTATTTCGACGTTGATATTGCTTTGTTTCGTATTTGCTTTGTAATATAGTTTCAGAAGTGGGTGTATGTCCGTGTGAATAGAAAACATCGTCATTACTCAATGATATAGACGGTGTATGGCTATCGATAGTGGTTGTCGAACGAGTTGCAGTTTCAATTTTACTTTCAGACATTTTACTAACTTTATTTTTTTCTCTATCATCCTTTTTATATATTCTAAATTACATAGAAATGAGTAATTAATGATTCGATATGAATATACAATAAATCATTCAGGTGTATCTGAATACTAACTTATGTGGGATGTAACAGTGTCTGCTGTTTTATTAATTGCTAACGAAGTTTTTTTTTATATATGCATATCAATATCATCTATTATAATTAATAAACTGATCTTAAAAATATTCGATATCATCAAGTACCGAATGAGAAACAAGATAAACCTTTGGGTAATATTTCTATATTAAATAATCGGTACATATCTACAAAGTACGGAGTTCGAATCTCGACGCTAACAGACATAGAATGATCGCGAACAAATGACTCATGGCTGTTTGTTTCGAATCATCTATCGCATAGCACACTGAACACGTGATTAACATATATAAAAAGTTCTTGCGTCTAATGTCCTTCAACTTATCCAGGCCTTATATTCTTTTCGTATAGGTATTTTCCTTTCTTTCTTTCTGTTATCCTAGCTTTCACGTTATTCTATAGAATGTTCGTCTTAAAGATTTTTCCTTTGTATGGAATGAAAGAGAGATAAATAAATTACAAGTCTCATAGCCCCATACTGCAAGTACCCTAAAGACAGGGCATTTTTTCTCTTTCTTCTTTCTATACTACTTAAAATGAAATATTTCAATACTTAAAATTAATACTTACAGTGACGATCTTGTTTATTTTATCAAATGTTGATAACGATAAATTTTCAAATATTTTCATTTTTCGATCACCAAGTATTCTTACGCTTGGTAACATTAAATGCCGACTAGTCTAAAACAAATAGTGAACATTTATTATAAGATGTATATATATATGTATATATTCGTATAATACGATTTCGTAATCACTGAATAGAAGAAGAAGAAATGATTCTTTTGTTTTTTTTTATCATGAAATATCTAATCGCTTAGTCATTGGAGCGCAGTGTGATACGACAAAACCACGTCATATATGACTCATATAGACATTCTATTCCAAGTAATGCATTTATCATTCGAAACAGATATATTATCTTTTTTAATCCCGAAAACAAATTTTAAGTGGTTCATTAAAATATAAATATCATATATATCAACAGAATAACAACTCATCTTCATTAATTTATTATTACAGATTTTTAGAACTTACATAATAATCATGCTAAAATTAGTATCTCTTATTTAACGCTAGTCAAAACACTTTACATATGAAGATCACAATGATCATAGACTGATTTCTAACTCAAAACTATACGAAATTGAATATTCATTAAATCTAGGGGTGTCACTTTAACTTTAACTTTAAGTTTAAAGTAAAATTTCGAGTTGTTTAAAACTACTATATAAAGAAGTTTAAAGCAACTTTAAACAACTTTAAACTTTAACTTTTCGTTTAAAGTAAAGTTAAAGTGACACCCCTAATTAAATCCTACCAGTAAAACTTTATGTAAATTGAAAGTTTTAATTTTTGATGAGTCATCGTTTTATATAATAAATTCACAGATTTCTTGCACAATCATTTTATAATTCTTTCTGAGTTTTCATTAATAATTGCTTACATGTTATTCATAGCAAGTCTATAAGCTAAAGAAAAAAACAACAGGTTTAATTCTAATTTTTATTATCAAATAAAATATTTTACCTCATATTAATATTGCTTCAAAATCTTGTCTTATTATTTTTGTTCGGCAATGTTATCACGTAAGATTAAGTACACATCATAAAAAACCACATCAATAAATTTTACTTGATTTTTTGCCATTTGCTTTCACAAAACATCGAACAACATCTGTGGTATCTAAGGCCGAATATGCATCGAAGAGATATTGACATTGGTTATCGTTGACAAAAACAAAACAGATGAGTATCTAACAACATAAAGAAAAGTTTTGTTATTATTATTAAGAAAGAAAAGAATACTCTATCTATATGATGATTACCTGGTCAAATAAGGCTTGTTACAAACGTATTACAGCAGCAGTGAAAATTAAAGCAAATGTTTACTAGATTTAAGCAGAATTCGATGTGACTCATTTAGTTTTATATTTAACCTATCAGATACTGCCAAGACATTAGGAAGAAAAGGAAATAAATAGAAAAAAATATTTTTTCTAGATTATTTTCGTTTTTGGTTCAGAAATTACTTAGTATCATCAGTGTTTTTTCTAACATAGTTAAACAACATGAAAAAAATTATTATATGAAACAAGCAAAATTTACAGTTGAAATAAACAAATGACAGTGCTTTTATCCATGTGAAAATATTTGAACTGTGTCATGGTGACTATGCAAAAGAAATATCTAGAACTAATCATTAATCTTAGAAGATTTTTATTCTGATTTCATCACTGTCGACGTGTTGACTATGAATAAGAAATGGACAACACTGTTATAGTTTCTTCTAGAACTATATGTATATAGATGACGCTACTTTACAATAATTACCTTTGTCGATGAAAAATTTATGTATAATGAGTATTTGACAGGAATTGTATAATTCTCCAAGACCATAAATGTATGTAGAAGTAAGTTTTTTCAATTTGATTCAAAAGTTACAGATGTCTCATTGTTTCGAACTTTAATCATTGTTTGGTCTTGATAAAACTCTAAAATGTCATTTCGCTAAGATAATACCATACCTACGAAATTATTATATGACAGAAATGTTGATGTTTATCCTATTATATATTTGAAGAAAGGAAGGTGAATCTAAAGTGGCTGACCGACTGACTGACTTGCAATACGATAGCATAGCTATTTATAGATGCATGCGAAGAGAACAAAGAGAGAGAGAGAAAGAAAGAGATAAATGACGGACGGATCAGAATCCGTCAGACCTAGCTTAGACAAATTTGAATTCGCCACCTTGAAATGAATGAATTTGATTGGATTTCTCAAGATGCGATCACTTATATGATAAATAATAGATATTTGAAATATTACATGAAATAGTTGATAATGAAAATAAAATAAATAAAACTTTACCAAAAATCCAAGTAAATTGTAATGGAATTGGTGAGAGGAAATTGCCAATATAAATAAAGATAAATATTTTCGATTGACCTGTATCTACAGGAAAATATATACTATAATCACCTACAAATGAATACCAACATATAATGTACCGAAACTTATTATACTAGAAATATTCCAGTTACTAATATTATTTGTTCTAATTATAGTTAAAGATGTCGACAAATAATATTCATATACAATATAAGTCAAACATTTTCGTCTCAATTAAGAACACCTATGACAAAATTTTGTCGATCAGAACAAAACATAATATCTTATCTCAAAATAATCTTATCATATTTTTTATTGAATCTATCTAGAGAAGTTCGTATTTCAAGTAAAATATTTAAAAATAAAGAAATTTATAGAAACTTTTCAAAAATTTGAATTCATTATCAACATATTTCTAATTCTTATTCTATAGCAAAAAATGTATCTATTTTTCTACCAAATAATGCTGCAAAGTGTTTATAGGTTTTTGGAAAATATGAGAAACTGAAATCGATTTAGTAGCAAAATAATAAGTCTGTACTAGCTGGAAAAAATTCAATGTAAGCACTTTGACAGACTTTTATCAACAATCGTTATATTTTTTAAATACCGTTACCTTGATTAAATTGTTCAAATATCATTTTCAATTATATCCATAGCCTTATTTTGAATCTATATCGATATTAGTTGGAAGACTCAATAAACTTGTACTTTCCTTTCTTGTTTTCTTTACTAACTTACTTTCGAACGGGTACAACTCTAAATCAAATCTTATCATTTAAAAAAAGAACCTTTATTATTTTATTAGAATATTTCTTTTTAAAGCTCTTTGTCATAAAAAAAAAGTCATTTATAGTCCACATATGAAATACACATTAATAAAATAGCAATAATAATAATTTCAACTGCTGTAGATAATTTATCCTCCGTTACAACACGAAATCTTTGAGCTCAACAAAAAATATAATTCTACATAAACTTGATGCTGAATCAAAACAAGCTATTGCTGCCATTACAAAGACGAATGCAGATGAGGGTTTGGGTATTGTAAAAAAGAATTCAAGGTTTGATTTTTTACCAACGTTAAGATATAAACAAAATAAAAAATTACATTTATGTAGTTAGCGGTGTTTATATGTATTTCTTATGTGAGTGTGACTTTTCATACATTTTTATACATGAATGAAGCAGATAAATCACAAGTAAGCTGGAAAAAACCAACAAAACAAGTAAAAGTGTAATCATTGATATATGAAGGAAGTGATGCTGGAGATACCTGGGTCACGGAAAAAACAATAATCAGCGGCCTAGAAAGGACGTTATCTTGGAAAAAAACATAAAAGGAAGAGAACGAAAAAAGAGGCGTAACGGGTGCTTTGAAGCATACATTATTGAAAAATTATGAGTAATCAAGTCGTATATAAAGACAGCAATTACCTGTATATACTTGTATGTGTTATCTATTCATTAAAGAAGACGAAGTTTTTTTACAGTTTTATGTATACCTGGTGAGTATTATACATAAAATATCTTTACTCTTTAGTCATTTTAGTTTGTTCAATCCTCTCTTATGTTGAGATTAAGTATAAACTGAGCTTTACGAATGAGTACATACCTATAGAAAAAAAATTGATTAATTTTGAAACGTTCCTAGCGCTTTCTTTCTTAATCTTTGAAGGAAATGGATATATTTTATTATCTTTTGATACATTAAACACAAACAGCATAGATCGAATTTTCTTTGTAGCAAAAGAGAGTGATATAGGCTCACATAAATAATATACATAATTGTTACCATTAATCTACTAGTAAGTGATCATTTTTAGTTAGATATTATTTTTGTAATTTCTCTGCATTAAATTTAATAAGATCTTGTTTTTCAATTTTCCATTTTCCAAATCAATTAATTAAGAAGAAAATACAACATCCTTCTTTCTATGATTAACTAACAGAATAAAAATACACACTATTGACATATCTATTTTTTATTGGATGTTGCGAAAAATAATGAAATTTGCTCATTTTCTTCTAAATCTAAGACAAGAAACGCTAGATGTAATGCTGAATTAACAAACTAAACTAATTCGTAAGTTAGGATATTGTATGTATAGTTTCATGCTTTTTCTTCAGATTTGATCATCTATTAGATCTTTAGTATAAACAAGTCTTGATGTCATCTTTGTGGAGTTTAAAATGGTTGTGGGTATATCTTTTAATTGGTCAATTTGCTATACTAAATGTGAGAACGGCTTGGCCTACATCTGATTTCACCAATATACAATTATTGGGCATTTTTGGTAATGGATTGAATATGAATGATTCCACTCCAGGAACTCTTTGGGCTCGTGCAATGTTCAACGCAGCAATGTTGCTTTCTCAGCAATATAATATAACAATTGATGGACAATTTATTGGTTCGCATCTAGTAGCAAGTGGTGGCATAACAATGAATGCTCTTAGCAGCTCATGTCTACTAATATCAACTGCAAACATTGTTGGTATTGTGGGACCAACATTCTCTCGAGAGACTCAGGTTATTGCACCTTTTGCTGCACAACTTTCCATTCCTGTGGTATCCTACTCTGCAACAGATCCTGGGTTATCTGATCGAGGAGCTTATCCTACTTTTTATCGTACAGTTCCATCAGA
>CAJNOI010000033.1:417465-445136 GCA_905250115.1 Adineta steineri
TGCAATACGATAGCATAGCTATTTATAGATGCATGCGAAAAGAACAAAGAGAGAGAGAAAGAGATAAATGACGGACGGATCAGAATCCGTCAGACCTAGTTCAGACAAATTTGAATTTGCCATCTTGAAATGAATGAATTTGATTGGATTTCTCAAGATGCGGTCACTTATATGATAAAGAATAGATATTTGGAATATTACATCCAATATTCGGTAATGAAAATAGAATAAATAAAGCTTTACCAGAAATACTCAGAGATGATATACTAGCATCTACCAATCTATCAACAGTATTTATTTTATAAGCACTAGAGTATTTCTAATTTGTATATATTCTTGAATAAATAGTTACACCAATTAAGTTGTAATCGAATTAGTGAGAGAGAATTGCCAATATAAATAAAGACAAATATTTTCGATTGACCCGTATCTTCAGGAAAACATGTAATATAATCACATACAAATGAATACCGACACATAATGTACCGAAACTTATTATACTGGATATATTCCAATGACTAATATTATTTGTTCTAATTATAGCTAAAGATGTCTACAAAGAATATTCATATACAATATAAGTGAAACATTTTCATCTCAATTAAGAACACAATCAAACATGTATGACAAAATTTAGTCGATCAAAACAAAACATATATTACCTTTTCTCAAAATAATCTTATTATGTTTTTTATTTAATCTATCTAGAGAAGTTCGTATTTCAAGTAAAATATTTAAAAATAAAGAAATATATAGAAAGTATAGTTTTATCTCAATTATGTTTTCGAATACAATCGAAACTTTTCAAACATTTAAATTAATTATCAACAATCGTTATAGTTTTAAATACATTTACCTTGATGAAATTGTTCAAATATTATTTTCAATTAAATATCCATAATCTTATTTTACATCTGTATCGGCATTACTAGGAAGATTCAATAAACTTGTACTTTCCTTTCTTGAGGGTGTGATTGTGTCTACTTTTATGTTAGACCTAAATCCTCATACCCACATTCACGGCACCCTTTTTATGATATTCATAAGGAATATATACTGAGCGTAGATATGAGTGAGAGAGACACTGAATTACGAGCGATGGAACACTCACTCTCAACTTCAAGATGTCTAGATTAAATATTATCTTCAATTAGAAAAAGAGAATTTATCTCTTGATTTTATTTCAATCATGAATTATACTATAACATTTTTATATATACTTTAACAAAATATTTTGAGCGAAATGTAAAAATATATCAAAACAAGAGGAAGTATGCAATAGAAAATAAAAAAAAATATTGTTTATCTAGTTTTCAATAAGTTTATTAATTTTTACGTTTGTATATATGTTTGGCTTATGCTATCGTATTAAAAATGATCGAAAATTTTTTTACTGTCTGTTTTTATTACAATAAAATAAAAAAACATCGTTTTCATTTCAAAAAGATTTTTAATCATCATGAAAAAAAGATATTTATAAAGTTATGTAACGTTTTGAAGATCAAATACCAGACTTTTTTAAAAATGATCATTGATTACATTCCATTTAACATTAAATAAATGTAGAATTCTCAATTTTCTTTTCTTCTTCCCTTCTTTTGTTTTGGTTGCGCTAATTATTTCATCTGATCATATTTTGGATAGATATTGAAAGATTTCATGACAATTAATTATTTGTTAATGTATTTATCTTTTTAGCTAAGTACACGTGCTTATTGATGATATTGAAATGTTCTCTGATGTAATCTAATAGATAATGCTACACATACATATAAGTCATAGACTGTTATTTAATATTATGAAAAAGAACGAAGTTAGATAGAGAGAAAGTATAACAATGATAAAACAAATCTTTGGTGATTTTATTAAAGAAATATATCTAATGTTAAGGAAAAAAAGAAAAAGTAGTTGTTAAACAATGAATAAAAATTTTAAAAGTTGAAATATATATATATATTCATTTTAATATAATTCAAAATAATATTATTTAGTATGTGCATTTTATCTGAATAGAATATTTTCTTGATTATTCTAATAATCTGAAGTGAGAATATATATATTCTATGCTAATATTTGTTTGACGTTTGAATAAGTTATTTGGAATATCTAGTCTTGAAATAATTCAAATTTTGATATTTTCTAAACAATCAATGTTAAAATCATACAATACAAATGAAAAAGTCTTTACAAAATTCATGAATATATTTTGTTTTGAATAAGTTAAAACTGAAATATTTCAGTATTTAGTCAGAATAAACCAAGTATTAATCAACACAGCAGAATCTAAAACTCCCCTTGTTGGGAAAATAGCTCTCTTGTTTTATAATTTAACAGCTGAACAACAGAGAAAAATATATTTGCTTATTTTCATTGTACTATTATATTGATGCGTATATCAAAAACTCTTCAGTCGCTGTTTACCATATGACAATATAAAATATCATGCGTACTTTTTTTTATAAGAATGATTTTCGAGAGCATTTTCAAAATAAATACTGAATCACCTATTATAGTTGGATTCTTACTAACCATATGACTTTTAAACAAACTGCGTCACTAGGCAGTTTTATTCTTCTCCGTTAACTGCTGTATAAGACAAATGGCATATTATGATTTTCTCATTTTTTTAGACATCAACACTGGTCTATACACAACAAGTATATTTTGTTATAAAAACAAAGTTGAAGATACAAAGATTTTCTCGAAACAATGAAACAACATACAATTATTATTATTTTCACTATCATTGCTTTATCAGCAGTCGCAATATCACTTCTTGCTTATTTTATAAGTCATTCGAAAAAACATGAATTTGCACCAATTAGTACATTGAACACAACAACAATTTCTAATGGTTAGTTTGAATTTTGTTCATAATTCTATAAAGATTTATATATTGATTTAGGTAGTAATAATAGTCAAGTGACAAATAGTTTTACTACAAAAACAAGTAAATATTAGTAAATAAATTTGTAAAATCAGATAATTTACTTTTTTAGATCAATTCAACAATCCAACAACAAGTACATCATACGCAGTAAAAGACTCGACGTCAAGTATATCGACATGTAATTTAGTTTTTGTATGAGATAATTACTAATTCTTTGTTTCAGATACACTGATAACGGCCTCAACAAAGAATGCTCAAAGTATGTCTATTCATTATTTTATTTCACTGTTATTCTTTATTTTTATTTTGAGATACAGTACAATCCACTTTTCAAACAACAAATATAGATACTACAGGACAAAAGATAATAACGTCTGGTAATGGTAAGTCAGTTTTGTATAGAAGGAAAATGTTAGATTCAATATTTGTTTAATTTAGCTCAAACATCAATCTTCATAACAAGTATATCTCTAGTAATAAATAGAATGAATAATTTAGATAATATTTTTTATAAGGCACAATGAAATCTAGTCTTTATACAACGTTGGCGAGCAGTACGAAGCAAGATGTGGGAACAACTGATACAAATCAATTAACAATGACAAATAAGCAAGGTAGTTTTGGAGAGTATTATTGAAAACTTAATTATCATTAGATTTTTGCTTTTTAGATGGAATAATAAGTAAAACTATTTTGAAATAATAAAAAAAGAAATGAAAAAATATTATTTGTTAGGTACAAATCAGAACACTGCTGGAACAATAGGTATTGTAGAAACTATAACAGAGTTGATGAATATTACAATGGGTGATTTGTTTATAAAAAAAAATAGTTGTCTTTATAGTTGAACAACACAATAGTTTAGATTTCTTTCGAAGGATATCTCAATAATTCCAAGTATTTTTACTATGATTAACATATTGTAGGAGTAATAGTATAAATATCTAGATTCAAATGGTATTATTCATTTCAATAGAACGAAGTTTCCTAAATAAGAGGACTTAATATTCTAAGTTGTTTTTTTGTAATCTCTCTTTTAGGCCAAACAGCAGTTGTATCTTCCACATCACTTACAGGTATATCTAATAATTGAAATTTAATGAATATATGAAATATTTGTTTACTAGATTTAATCTTTTTATTGAGTCTGTATATAATATATCGCTTGATATAGTTTCCATCAAAATGACTAGGATAATGAGAACACAAGAGATGCTAAGTAAAACGACTTGTTTACATGAAGTGAAGTAAATCTAAATTTTAAGTACGTACTCCGGATACTTCGACAAATACTCAAAATAGGAGTATTGTAAATGTAGAAGGCGAAGTGCAAACGAGTAAATCTAGTGTGTATTTAAGTCATATATATGATATTTTATCAGTAGATTGAAATTTTAGTTTTATTCCTATATATAACATCTGAGGCTATTGGGAATTCATGCAGTTTTATTTTTGCTGACCATTTGTTTTACTTTATAGGTGTAACAACAACAACAGTGAAGGCAGATATGTCAACAAGTACGTATCTTATTTATACACATAACATAATAAAGCGGTAGTTATTGATTTTTAGCAATGGGAATAGCCAGTACGCAAGTTACAAATAATCCATCATTTATGCAAATCACTAGCACAATGATGAGTAAGTCATTGACAAAGATTATCATACACGATTTGTCTAACTAGAATTATCGATAATTTATTAAGAATCGTTCAGTCATTAATTTTAATATAATTTGGTGAAATGTTTATTTGTCATGTATACTAAGTGAATATATATATTATCTAAAAAGAGCATTATTTCAAGATATAAGATTTAACCTATGTTTCTTATGAGGAAGAAAAAGAAATGAATAAAATTATTTTATATTTACAGATAATCACGTTCAAACATCGACTTCTACTCAATCAGTCTTTTGGAATATGGATCAACCACTTAACATTGGACGATCTATCTTTGGAAGTGCATTATTAGCAAATGGACAAGTTCTTGTAGCTGGAGGTTATACTAATACTAGTTCAGGAATTTCACAGACTGAAGTTTATACATCAACCGGATGGCAATTTGCAACTTCGATGAATGCACCACGTTCTAATCACACTGTTACTGCTTTTGCAAATAATACTAAAGTATTAGCCGTTGGTGGTAACAGTACATCCGGTTTCCAAACTGCCGAAGTATATGACATTGTAAACAATACATGGATATTTACATCAACCAATATGTCAAGTCCTCGTATCAGACACACAGCTACACTACTCGGAAATGGACAAATACTCATTGCAGGTGGATCGAACGTTTTAGGTATAAGTATATCTGCAGCCGAGCTTTATATTCCATCATCAAACTCATTTATTAACACAACTAATATGAATACAGAACGACGTTCTTTTACAAGTACACTTCTTAGTGATAGATCAACTGTACTTGTTACAGCAGGTGCTAATGCTGCTGGTACTCTCCTTAAAACAGCAGAGCTCTATATTAATGGCTCTTGGATTCTTCTACCCAGTATTATGACTCAACATAGGTCTCATCATGCTGCTGTATTATTAAATGATGGAACTGTATTAATTGCAGGTGGTGGTAGCAGTACACCAAATGCGTATTCAAATGCTGAGATTTATGATCCAACAACACAACAATTTACAGCTGTTGGATCAATGCAGTATCGTCGAGCAGCATTAACACTTACACTTCTACCATCAGGTAAAGTATTAGCAACTGGTGGCGGTGATTGGACAGCAGGTGCATATCCACTCGTATGTGAATTATATGATCCTGTAACAAGAACTTGGTCAAATACTACTATGTTGAATTATGGCAGAAGTTATCATCAAACAGTTTTACTAAATAATTATGTATTAACTACTGGTGGTTATGATGGAAACAATAGAATTGCTACTTCTGAAAAATACAATTTATGACACATTATAATCAATATTAACTCAGCTGCGATAACATAATATTTTTTCTTTTTCAAATCAAAATAATGTATCTCATCAACTTCATTCAATTCAATAAATAAAAATCTAATATTTTAAATCTGTATTTATTCTTAAGATGTGTTGTATACATAATAATCAGATAGTTATGATTTATATGTAAATTTTTCCAAAAGTGATCATCTACACGTATAATATAACATGTAGTGCACATTTAACTGAATAAAACTATAATGACACACTGTTTCATTCCACGAAGAAATTCTACCAATGAAAATTTAGACAATTTGAAGTGAAAGATCCATTTTTGTATAAAACATGTTAGTTTTATAATTAAGAACAAAACTACTTCATATTCATGTTTATCAAAGACTTGAAATAAATAATATTTTTATTGTGCAGTATACTTACCAAATGAAATAAATTGAAATATTTTAATTCAAATGTTGATTAATATTCTATTAGTAGGTTTTGTTTTACTTTATTAACACGTCATCTAAACAGATATTTCAATTGATGTGATTACTGTTGGTAGATTTGTAGTGCGCTATTGTTTATAGAAATAAAATTTGATTTTAGTTTTAGCCAATTTGGAATTTTATCTCGATGGTTACTAAACAGCTGTAAGGCCTGCTTTCGTTTATTCCAAAAGAAAACATGATAAGAGAGAAACACTGGAATAACAAAAAAAAAAAGTTATATTGTATCTTCCAGCTGTCTTTATAAATGAGCTGAGCATTTTTATCGTGTTGTTTGTATGAGTTGTGCAAAGTCAGTGAATATTAGAATATCATAGTTGAGTTATGAATAGTCAGTGAATAATAAAATATCATAGTTCAGTTATTAAAAGTCCGTGCATAGTGCATTCTATAAATGACTTCTAAAAGGTCAGGGAATATTATCATGATCTAATTAAGCAAAGTTATACATGTGATTTGTCGAAAAATATTTAATAAAATTAGCAATTTGTTTTCGTGGTGTCTACTGAATAGTGTTAAGTAATAAACTTATGTTAGAAGTTATTTAAATAATTTAGACTATATTCATATATACAAAGAAACAGCAGAAGATCAGATTTTAGTTTATGACGGTTGTAATTTCCAATTAATTTTCGAATGATATAGTCTATTGAAATTTCATTCGAGTATTTGATTTCTAACCAATACCGATTTACTATACGGTTTCAATCGGTCTTGGATTCATGTATCCGTAGATTGGTTTGCATGAAAAAGTATTAAGGATGTCGCATTGCAGAGTGTATCAGAATTTAGTCTAACTTGTATAATATCTATTATTATTGATAAGAGGAATCGTAAAAAATCATCAACGCTGAGTTTTCAAAAGAAAGAGAAGAAAATATTTTTTCCATTTATTTTACTTACAGTTGTATCAAAGAAAAAAAAACGAATGAAACTGTTGGTTTTGACGTTTTTTACTCATGAATGCAATTTGAGATGATATAAATGACTTCTGAAATGAATTTATCGTTGATTAACACTGAGAAAACAACAAATTGTTGATCTTATGTTCATGTTCCACCAAAGCAGACGCATGATTCTTCTCAGTTAGATCATATAATATTCACTGACTTTCAAAACTCATTTGCACAATATCATAGAAATACTCAGATCATTTTCAAAGACAGTTGTTAGATACGATTCAGTTTATTTGCTGATCTTTGAGTGTTTATCTATTATATCATACTTTTTCTTGCAATAGATGGAAGCACGCCTTACAGCTGTTCCGAAGAAAAATGTTAAAAGTCAGTATCCTGGTTTTCTATCAACAAGATGTCATTGAAGTTCTGAAATAATTCCAATATTTATGATTCCACCATTCAGTGAAAATATATTCTTTAAAATTAATACCGATTATTAGATATATTCAATAGCATTTCATCACAATGCCAGAAATCTATGTCTTCTACTAAGAATAAGACATTACAACTTTTACATGCAGGTTTTTAATTTTCTCCAGCGATGTTGAATGTTATTTAGAAAAAAATTAAAATTTTAATATTCCTGCATCTGATTATTACCACGATCAGCTATTAGCTGCGATCCGTCTTGAAATAATATTTTATTCTTAATGACAACGTCAAAGACCCTATAAAAACACCTATAGAATATTTTGATTCATATTTTATGTAGAGTATCGGATCATATATGACTTATATTTCACTTTTCTTCAACCAGTTAATTAAGTTTAGTTCACTAGTTTTTCTCATCCCTAATGTATCGATCGGCACAATACTCTTACATGATATTATTCCAAGGGGGAAAATGCAAACTTTAAAGCATAAAGTGCCATAAAGTACTATAAAGTATCAAAATAGTCTTAAGTAGGTAGAAGTAGCAGAAAGTAGCGCAAATTAGCTCGATATAGCTCGAAGCATGTGAATAATTCAAAATAGCTCAAAGTACAAAAGTAGCCCAAAGTAAAAAAGTGGTCCGAAATAGATCGAAGTAGTTCAAAGTATATAGAATTAACTTGAAGTACAAAGTAGTGCAAGGTACAAAAATAGCTCAAAATATGTAATAGAAGTACATGGCGCTTCAAACTAACTCGAAGTAGTCAAAAGTAGCCTAAAGTACCTCAAAGTACCTCAAAGTACCTCAAGGTAGCGTAAAGTAGCACAAAGTAGCGTAAAGTGGCCTAAAGTCGATTAAAGTAGCGTGAAGTCGATTAAAGTGGCTTAAAGTAGCTTAAAAGTAGCGTAAAGTAGCTGAAAAGTAGCGTAAAGTAACTTAAAGTAGCGTAAAGTAGCATAAAGTAGTGCAAAGTAGCTCAAATTCACTTGAAGTGCAAAAGTCTGCATTTTCCCCCTTGTATTATTCTCACACAATGTCATACTCATTGATCAATATTGTGAATATGAGAGATGCGTTTTACATGAGAAATTCTCATATCTATATTGTGCATATGCATTTCCTTCTCCTTCTCCTTCTTCTTTTTTTGCTTTCTCTCTCCTCCATGTTGTTTTATATAATATTGTGCTGTGTGTGACACGATGGAGGGTGTTTGTGTAATTGCAAAGACGAATGAGAGATAAAAACATAATCCATATTCTCAAGATGCTTCACACACCACATATTTCCTAGGAGTTGTCATTTTCATCATGTTCAAAAAAAGATATTTCCAAAATTCATCAGTCATTCATAAGCATCGCTCAAGTTTATATAAAATAATTTTACAACAAATAATATTATAAAGTTCAAAATTGTATTATGAGCTAATCTATGGTAAAAATCGTCATATTTGAAAGCACATGGTACCACATCAACTACAAATATAATCATATCTTGTTCGTGAAATATATTTGAGATAAATCTAGTTTTATCATTAATATCAAAATAAATAGTTTTTCATTGTTCTTAATCAAAAATAATCAAAATAATTATTTGTAATCAATTGAATAGATTTCATCTAAATTCGAAAGTCGATATATATCGAATGATTTATTGAATATAATATTAAAAATTGTTCACATATAAAATAATGGATCTATGACAATTTTTCTGAAAAAAGTAAAATATTCATTTCGTTTTCCTTTTACTACCTCATCAGTTTTGAAATATCTCAATATCTTCAGTAAATAAATTGTCTCCAGTGTGTTAAACTGACTTATAATATTGTTGCTTATATTATTCTATTACAAATTGAACTATGCTTCTGGTTATAAAACGAACATTTTAAATAATACACATAATTACAGAAATTTTATCTACATCAATCACATATTTGAGAGAAAAAGCATCATGAATTTTAAAAACACAACAGAATAATCTATCATTTAATAAAATGTAATTGAAGAAATCTAAACGAAGAAAAAGTAATTGCTGTAAAATTAAATTCACACACAAATCCTATATAGGGAAGATGTTTATCACTATTTACTGCAATAACTTTAAGAATTGATCCTTGATATCAAGTGTATAATATTCTAAGTACAATTCCGATAACTCCAATTAAACTACATAGAATTGCAGCAATACTAACTGGTAATGTTTTCCGATTATTTCGAAAAGCAAAATCATAATTTTGGTATGAATAAGATCGAAATATGAAATGCTCTTCAGATATAATAACAGTAAATGACGTTAATGCATTTTTGAAGTTGCTAGCAGCAACAATATCTACTATTCGATAGATGATATACTAGCATCTAGTAATTTATCAACAATATTTATTTCATAAGCACGAGAGTATATTTCTAATTTGTATATGTTCCTGAATAAATAGTTACACCAAGTAAATTGTAATCGAATTAGTGAGAGAAAATTGCCAATACAAATAAAGACAAATATTTTTGATTGGTCCGTATCTTCAGGAAAATATATAATATAATCACCTACAAATGAATACCAACACATAATGTATCGAAGCTTATTATACTAGAAATATTCCAGTTACTAATATTATTTGTTCTAATTATAGTTAAAGATGTTTACAAAGAATATTCATATACAATATAAGTGAAACATTTTCATCTCAATTAAGAACACCTATGACAAAATTTAGTCGATCAGAACAAAACATAGTACCTTCTCTCGAAATAGTCTTATTATATTTTCTATTTAATCTATCTAGCGAAGTCCGTATTTCAAGTAAAATATTTAAAAATAAAGAAATATATGGAAACCATAGTTTTATCTCAATTATGTTTTCGAATACAATAGAAAGTTGTCAAATATTTGAAATAATTATCAAAAATCATTATATTTTTAAATAGCTTTGCCTTGATCAATTTGTTCAAATATCATTTTTAATTAAATATCCATAATCTTATTTTACATCTGTATCGGCATTACTAGGAAGATTCAATAAACTTGTATTTTTCTTTCTTGTTATCTTTACTAACTTACTTTTGAACAGGTAAAACCCTAAATTAAATTTTATCATTTATAAAAAAAAAGCCTTTCTTATTTTACTAGAATATTTCTTTTCAAAGCTCTTTGTCATAAGAAAAAAGTCATTTATAGTTCACATATGAAATACACATTAATAAAATAGCAATAATAATGATTTCAACTGCTGTAGATAATTTATCCTCCGTTACAACACGAAATGTTTGAGCTCAACAAAAAAAATCATTCTACATAAACTTGATGCTGAATCAAAACAAGCTATTCCTGCCATTACAAAGACGAATGCAGATGAGGGTTTAGGTATTGTAAAAAAGAATTCAAGATTTGATTATTTACCAACGTTAAGATATAAACAAAATATCTGATAGCAATAATTCACTCATATTTTATTCTTTCCAACAAGACAAAATAAAAAATTACATTTATGTAGTTAGTGCTGTTTATATGTATTTCTTATGTGAGCGTGACTTTTCGTACATTTTTATACATGAATGAAGTAGACAAATCACAAGTAAGCTGGAAAAAACCAACGAAACAAGTAAAAGTGTAATCATTGATATATGAAGGAATTGAAGTTGGAGATACCTGGGTGACGGAAAAAACAATAATCAGCGGCCTAGACAGGACGTTATCTTGGAAAAAAACATAAAAGGAAGAGAACGAAAAAAAAGGCGTAGCGGGTGCTTTGAAGCATACATTATTGAAAAATTATGAGTAATCAAGTCGTATATAAAGACAGCAATTACCTGTATATAATTGTATGTGTTATCTATTTATTAAAGAATACGAAGTTGTTTTTACAGTTTTATGTATACCTGATGAGTATTATACATAAAATATCTTTGCTTTCTAGTCATTTTAGTTTGTTCAATCCTCTCTTATGTTTAGATTAAGTATAAACTGAGCTTTTCGAGTGAGTACATACCTATGGAAAAAAGAACAGTTAATTCAAATAATAGTAAGTGATCATTTTTAGCTAGATATTATTGCTGTAATTTCTCTGTATTAAATTTAATAAGATCTTGTTTTTCAATTTTCCATTTTCCAAATCAATTAATTAAGAAGAAAATACAACATCCTTCTTTCTATGGTTAACTAACAGAATAAAAATACACACTATTGACATATTCATTTTTTATTAAATGTTGCGAAAAACAAACTAAACTAATTTGTAAGTTAGGATATTGTATGTATAATACTCATGAAGTAAACATAACTCTATAGATATTCGACTGTAAATTGTCACTTCCGAATTAATATATTTCAGTATTCGTATAGTTTCATTCTTTTTCTTCAGATTTGATTCATCAATTAGATCTTTAGTATAAACAAGTCGTGATGTCATCTTTGTGGAGCTTAAGATGGTTGTGGGTATATTTTTTAATTGGTCAATTTGTTATATCAAATGTGAGAACGGCTTGGCCTGCATCTAATTCCACCAACATACAATTATTGGGCATTTTTGGCAATGAATTGAACATGAACGATTCCAGTCCAGGAACTCTTTGGTCTCGTGCGATGTTTAACGCAGCAATATTGCTTTCTCAGCAATATAATATAACAATTGATGGACAATTTATTGGTTCACAGCTAGTAGCAAGTGGTGGCATAACAATGAACGCTCTTAGCAGCTCATGTCTACTAATATCAACTTCAAACATTGTTGGTATTGTGGGACCAACATTCTCTCGAGAAACTCAAGTTATTGCACCTTTTGCTGCACAACTTTCCATTCCTGTGGTATCCTACTCTGCAACAGATCCTGGTCTATCTGATCGGGGAGCTTATCCTACTTTTTATCGTACAGTTCCATCAGATAATACAGCTGCATTAACAATTGCTCAACTTTTTATGAAATTTAATTGGACATCATCTATAATTATCTATCAAAATGATGCATATGGATCTGATGGAGCAAAAGTAATAACTAATGCATTCAATAATAATAATCTGACAATTACACAAATGATAATGTTTGATACTGTGACACGTACTATTCGAGGTGATCTAAAAAGTCTCTTACTTAGTAGTCCAATTCGAAATGTTATATTATGGGCCGAGACAGATTATACATCTTTAATTTTACAACAGGCAATAGATTGTGATGTACTTGGACCACAGTTTACATGGATATTAGGTTCAACTGTTCAGTTAAATTCGTTTAGTCAAGCAGATAATGCAAAGTTAATTGGAATATTGACTATAGAGCCTGTAGTTGCAAGTGCTGTTAATGAACCAATAAATACAACATTATTAAATGCAGCATATGATGTATGGCAACAATATGAATCTGAGACATTTCCTGGAGCAGAAAATGTGAATGCCTATGCATTATTTACATTTGATGCAACTTGGTTATTGATCCGATCATTAGAGCAACTTTGTTCAATCACGAATAATCATTCTTCTCCATGTCTATCAATTGTAAATGATTCATTTTGTTTTAATCGACGTTTACTTGATTCCAGTTCACTATTTGATATAATTAATACTGATACATTTCTTGGTGTATCTGGAGTTGTACAATTTAGTGCTAATTCAACGGATCGATTTAGTGGTGTTTATTATATTGTAAAAAATATTCAGAGTTTATCAAATGAGTTAAACTATGTTCCAGTATTAGTATGGTCTAGTTCAGATGCTTGGACGCCACATTCACAACAAAATATGATTATATGGCCTGGACAGTCATTAGTACCTCCCACAGGTTATGCAACAATTGCAGGTGTAACCTTACGAATTGCTGTAATTGAAGCGCCTCCGTTTACAATGACCCAACAAGTAGCAGATGCAAATGGAATAATAACAACAAAATTAATTGGATATATACCTGATCTTCTTGCTATTTTACAAACAAATATGGGATTCATTCCAAACATTACATTGTTACCATCAACTCAAAGCTACGATGGACTCATAGACGATGTGGCAAATAATGTTTATGATATGGTAGCAGGTGATGTGACAATTCTTGCTGAACGAAGAGAACAAGTTTCTTTTACTGATTCAATCTACGACAACTCATTACGAATCATTCTTCGAAATACAGCCTCGGCTAGTCCAGATTTCTGGTTTTATTTAAGACCATTTTCATTGGGAGTTCGCTTATGTATCTTAGGTTCTATTATCTTTGCTGCTCTATTAATGTATTTATACGAAGGAGGACATAATGACGCATTAAAGCATAAACCAACCATTTCTCGACTTGTAATGAGTACATGGTATCCTCTTGGTAATATCATGGGATATGGTGTGGATTTTACTGTGAAAACAGGTGCTGGTCGATTCTTAACTTTTAGTGTATTCTTTTTGAGTCTTGTCTTAATAGCAACATATCAGGCAACTTTAACATCTAATTTAACTCTTAGACAAACGCAAAACATTATTTCGGGAATAGATGATATTAAAAATGGAAAAATACCATATGGTCGCATTGGTATCGTTACTAATTCATCCATTGAAGCTTATTATTTACAAGAAATCTCTAATGGTATTCGAAATTTTTATCCATTAAGAACAGAAGAAGCAATATTTACTAGTCTCCTGTCTAAAGTGATTGATGCAGCCATTATGGATGAAGGTGTTTTAGAATATGAAACGAGTAGTAATTATTGTAACTTAACTTTAGTTGGCACAGGTTTTGATCCCAGTGCATTTGGTATTGTTTTCCAGAAAAATTGGGTATATGAACAAGTTTTAGATGTGAACATATTATCATTAAGAGAATCAGGAACAATTAATAATTTGAAAAGCAAATGGTTTCAATCAAATACTTGTTCTCAGTCTTCAAACACACCTACTGGCTCGTCCATTGAAGTAATGGGTGGTTTATTTGTGACATTTGCAGTCATGTGTGGTCTGTCAATAATACTCTTCATATGGTTAAAACTGCGTATAAGACATCGTCTATCACAAATGGTCCTAAATCTTCGTTATCGAATATGCCCATCGGCTAGTACACCTCCTGATACTCCACTCAACGTACAAAATCCTTTCGATATTAGAGATGTATGAGCACAACGCCGCTTTTATCTTCTAAAAAAACTGTTCAATTGTAGTTTTATTTAATATACAATTATTTAGTGAATTTGTGTAATGATAGAATTCTTTTCTTACATGTTTCATTGTCTAGTTTTATTGATAATTGATTTCAATATATATGTACATACATGTTCTTTTGTCTTTTCTTCTTCTTTTTTTTATATGATTATAATTATTATTCAAGAATAAACCGAACTCACATTAACAGTTTTAGTATATAGTATTATGATTGTTATGATTGATAGAAAAATGAAAGTGATGAAAATTATCATATCTCATAGAATAGGTTTGCTATTTTTTTCAATAGAAACGAGTCCTGTTTGTTTCCTTACTGAAGGTAAAAATATTCATAATTTTGCCTCATCAGTTTCAATAAAAGAATAGTAGAATGAAAAAATAAATAATCGGGATAGAAAAAGAAATAAATGATTATGATGAAATGTTGAAATTTGTCAGTACATATGAATAGTAATTTAAATGATGTTTATGAAATATTGTTGACAAAGAATAATCATTAATAAAATTTGTTGATGGATTTACTTTTAATTGGCTATATGAAAGAAAAAAACAAATGTTCTTTAAACTAATTGCGAATTGCTTAACTATAATCAGCTATTTAAATAAATGAAATGGTTTCTTAAACAGCATTTGAAAACTGTTCAAAGTGTTGTTCTAATGATTCTATATGATTTATTTGAATACCATTTGATATTTGAAGAAGATTTATCAATTGTCCTACACGAAGTTCACTCATATTTAATTGTTTCATCGTATTTGATAATGAATTAGAGATAAGTTTGTGTTTCATATCAATTTAATTTTTATATTTATCTTACTTTTGATCGTTTTTTTCCCTGTAAATTCTTTATCATTTGTTGATAAGCTGATGTATTTAATACTGTTCCACGCAAATCATTTATTTGATTACTAAACATAAAAGACGAATTGTTGATGAATAATGCTAAATTTTATGTTCTGAATAAATTTTTCATTAGAACAATCTGACGAAAATAAATTCATCAGAGATAAAAAAAAGACTATTAAGAAATTAACATTTGGTGTTATTTTCTGTTTAAAGAAAAAAATATCCTTTATTCGTATGATTCCGACCATAATTGTATTATTTTTAATTATTTAAAATCATTTTAACAGCAGAAAAAAAACAGGAACGGAATGAGGGTGTGCTCATGAATAGCATATAACCACACTCGTATCCTCATTATATCATTATTATAAATGGATGCACTAGAGCTAGAAAATGAATATTAATAGAACGATGGACTTTGAACATGCTAATGTAGTTTTTTTTTAATTATTCGAGGAATGTATCTCTTTTTGTTTGTTAGCCATTCCTTCAGCAAATCCTGCATGTTTTTCCATATTCTTTTGCCGTGATTACTGATTTGAATTATTTACATTATATACAATTCAGTTACTGATTCTTTATTAGCGCTATAAAGAAAAAAACAATTGTCATGCGTCCATATATTTTGTCTGTTTCTGCTGTCGAGGATATCAAAAAACAATGATAATATCTGGGTGCGGATGGCGAAATAGTTTCGAACATCGAAAGCCGCATCCCATCCCTATGCCTTATCCATACCTTTTGAAAAAGTTCGCTTTCCAATATATCAAAAGCTTTGATTAACTCGTATAGAATACATCCAATACAAAATGAAAGTTTTTCATAACATGAATCGCGTTACATAACTTCAATCAGAGATCGAATAAAAACTAAAACGGAAAAAAATTGTCATGAGATGATTACGATCAGGAGCAAATAAGAATTCGACACAATATCAGATAGCTTTAAACCAATGTATATATAACTACATTAATCCATACTCTAATGTGTTTGCAGCTATTTTCATTCTCTTTTGTTCCGTTTCAAGAAAATATTTCGAGAGACTGAAGTAGGTGTAAACAAATGCGAACAGTACCGGTAGCTCTTCATCGTAGCTAATGTCGTGATTCTAATGGTTTAACAATCGTGCAAACCAATCTGACTCTTCACCTTTGTTCACGTTCTTTTTTCTGGTTTAATTACTTCAGTCAGGATACACAAATAGTAGAAACTGACTTGATTTTTATAACATTTATTGATTAAATATGAAGTAATGAAACAAAAAGCAATATTGATTATATATGAAGTGATAAGACAAGAAGCAACATCGACTAAATATGAAGTGATGACACGAGAAGCAATACAACAAAGGTTCTGTTTTTAAAAGTCTTGGTTTAGTGTTTATTCAATATAGATGGTCGGTTGAAAGGGAACTACTCGTGCTGATGTTAAACGAGGAGCGATTTGCATCCATCCCATAATCTTTCGGTACATACGCCACCCATACCAGACAATAAAACGAAGAATCACTACCAAACCACCATACAGTCCAAGTATTGTTGTGGTTATGTAGAGTATTGTGTTATGATCAATATATTTGTATGAACACGAATATGGAGCACACGAAGCGAAGTAGCTTGAATAATTACTTGCAATTCCCCAATCTTCCACGAATAAATTATCAACGATGCTGCCTATGAGAGTATTTGAAGAATAATTACTAGGTGTTGACGCATTGAGCGGTTTAGGAATCCAAATAGTAGTACTGCGTGTCGATGCGATGCTTGTCAAGTTAAGAATACAGTTTGAATCAAAGAAACATTCTAGAGTAGACAAACGAATACCATCAATTGGCAAGCAACCCGCCACCACACCAGGTAATACTATTGTGTTAGAATTGGCATCAATATATAAAGGTCGTGAGAAGCTGTTTAGTGATGTAGTACACGAATAATTAGTTCCAAATGAAATACGTGGCACAGTGGCAATGACGTAATTATCCGCCGCAGTTGTGTATGCTATTTGCCAATTTGTTTCAGATACAACCATCATCTGATTTGCACGCAATGTTTCATAAATATATAACTGAGTACGACGAAATTTATCTGGTGTTTGAGCAGTAAATGTGGCTGTAAGCGAATCAATTTGAGCTTCAAATGAACTGAATGTCATTGCTTCTAGAGTGACTAGTTTGTCGGTAAGAAATGCACTTGTATCATTGTCGATAGATTGCTGTGCTAATGAACAAAATGATGCAAGAACACGAAACTGAATGCTAAGAAGTTGAAGGTCGAGAAAAGTGGTCACAGTATCCATTCCCCAGAGAAAGCCCCACCATTGTTGTGCAACGAAATCGCTGGAGCATACCTGGTGCAAACGAGGTGAAATTGAGAGAAATACGTCGTATTGAATAGAGGCTTGTGAACATAAACATGACAGACTTGACTTTTGTTGATCTTGCAAGTACGAAAATGTTGTTTGAGATGGTGATAAAACTGTGATAGTGCGCGTTTGTTGACTAAAACTTGTAAAGAAAATGATAATACCAAAAGCTAGAGACAACAAAATGATGTAGAGTCGACTAGGTTTTTTTGTATCGATATCATGGTTCACTGGTACATTATCTTTGAAAACATCTATGTTCAACAGTGTATCTCGTGCATGAACTAATAGTAAGCACTGCCGGTTGTTGCTCTCGGTTGTTTCTGAATCTAAAATGATCAAAGAAGTTGATTATTAACCTAAACAGTATTGCTTTACAAACTACAATAACTTTGTTTATGGAAGAAGGTAATACTCGCACGAATTCCTTTTTTTTACCTGTGTGATTATCCGAGATTCTTATTGCACGCAAATGTGAAAGCTTAGGCTAGATGATTAATGTGCTGTACTGCTTTCTGACTAGACTGAAACGTTAGCTATATATCACGTTGTTTCTAAGAATCACAATTATGAACTGATTGTTCTAAGATTGTGAAAGTGTTGTCAAGCTAAAACAGCTTTTCCCCTATATTGACTTTTTCTGAACATCTAGTAGTAGTCAAGTGAGTTACTAATGTTAGCCATTGATTATATCGAAACTCAAAACAACTGATCTTAATCACTACACTATATAATAAAAAAAGGCCTAGTTCATATCCTCTTATTCGGCACGAATTGCGACTTCCATGACAGTCCTACATTTTCTGTCATCTGCTATTTCAAGACGGAAGATCTTCTGTCGTAAAAACGAAGAAATACTTGTATCTGTTCAACAATCGCAGAGATAGCTTATTTCCAGAGAAATAGATTTGCATTCGCTACACTCATATAGATCAACATCAAAGATCGGTAACAATCGAAGTTGGAAGCTACTATAATTCTATAAATAACAGGATGACAATAATCGTCCTTACACTAAAAATAAGAGTCTAGAAAAAACATCTGTTTAATTTCTGATACAATGAGATACAGAGTGAAGTATATAGATAATAGATACATGAACTTACCGATTCTATTGACGCCCTTACAACGATGAAAAATACCCACAAGCAGTTTTACACACGGTGGTAGAATCAGCTTTAGTGCAACACTGAGCCCACCCAATAAACCGATGAGAACTGTAATGGCAGCAACAAGAGCATATCGTTGATCATATGTGTATGTGCAACTATCAGGTTTGCAGATTGTATAGTAGGTGCTGTAATCACTGGATGATGTCCAGTTTTCGATAAACATATTCAATACCAGTGGTTCAAATGTGGAATTGAGTAAAAATCGACTGGGTAAATCGGGGTCGAGTGCAGTAGTGTTGGCTCCACGTGGATCAATCGGCAGCGCCTTGACAGTGACATCGAATAAACGCCAATCGAGCAGAAATTGAATACATGATTGGTTGAAGAGACAGGTAAGTGTTGAGAGTAATAACGAGTCTATAGATGTACAGCCCAAAAACATACCTGAAATAGTGAAGTTTGGTTGTGATTTGATAGTATGGCATGAACTTGCACGGCAATAGAACCCTTGTGGCCGAGTACAGTTGTTGGACATGGCACATGAGCAGACAGGTCCCGAAGGATACACGTTTCGCAGACGCAATCGAACATTCGCATGATCGGACGTGGCGATTGGAGTAGCTGCAGGGCTTGAGGGATTGTAGAATTGATTATCTCGAATTGCCGTGCTTACTTGAGAGAACAAAATCAGAAAAGAAGCTTGTGTTTCTTGTTGAAATTGTAGTGCTAGTTCGGCCGTCTTCTTTTCGAATAATAGATGTGACATCGGATATACGTTTACTAGTTTTGTAGAGCCGAAAACAGTTGCGGCATTGACAACAGTTGTTTTGGCTGTTTCACATAGTGTTTGCATTAGATAAAATAGATTAGAACCAGCACCTCCACGAAAATCACCAACATATAAACTGAGATCGGTTGAATTGTTCGTTATATTCAATGATGGTACTAATGGAAAATAGAGTAACCAGCGATCATTTTGGACAAAATCGCTGGAGCAGAGCTGATGAAAATGAGGCGTAATAGTCATTATCTCACTATAGGTCACAGAAATGCCAGTGCAAGGACATACGAGTGTCGATGAATATTGAGAGTACAGTTTTTCGAAGGTGTCCAAAGACGGCTGTTGTATGGTAACACTTATCGTGGCCACACTCAACATTGAATAACTGAAGAGAATGAGTGCACCCATAAATGTTAGAGAAATATAGAGACGCGTTGTTTGAACTCCCAGATTCACGGTAGAAAACGAAGTTTCAAACATGTTAAATGTGCTGATTAATGGACGAATTTGACGCACGAGGCTCAGAAGGCGTCCTCCGAGGCTTGGCGCTGAAACAATTCAAACAATTATCATTTGTTGTCATTTATAAAAAAAATTCAATATCTGAACAAAGAATAGTTCGTCTTTCAAACAATTCGATACTCTCACGATTTCTTGTTAAAAAATACAGTAAATCAAACAAATTCTCAGTATCATTACATAAACATGAAATAAATCAGCAAAAGTAAAAAAAAGCCGCCTACCTTCAGGATTATTGTCTATTGTAGGAATTGCTTCACCTCGGCATTTAACTAGTAAACGACGAAATAACTGTACGAGGAGAGGAACGACAATACTGAGTATTGTTGTGAGACCTCCGATAAGACTAAGCAGCATTGTCATTGCATAAAGTAGATTACCACGTTGTGTATAGGTGTAAGAGCATTCTTTTGGATCGCATGTATTGTAGTAACTGGTGAAATTACTCGAATTGCCCCATGTTTCGACGAAGAGTTGTTCGAACATAGTATTTACGGTTGTATCGACTCCAAAGCGAGATGAAGCAGTCGCATTTAGTGGAATGATTGCTTGTGAGATACCAATAAGATCCAAACATGAACGATTGTAGAAACACTCCAGTGTCGACTGAAGCATTGAATTATGAGGTAGGCATCCAACCAACATACCTGGCACGATAAACATAGGTGGTGGTGAGGGCACATATAAGGTGGACTGTCCCTGCGGAGTACGAAGGGAATGGTTGTAATAACCAGCTGGAAAAGTACAGTTTGATGTGACCGAACAATCGCATAAGGTATTTGTCGGATTCGAGACGTTGCTGATAGTATAATTTCCAACTAAATATCTTCCGAGTTTAACGCTGGTACTCGATGATAATGGATTCTGGATAAGGTAATTATTGGTATTCAAAGCTGACATTATTTGACTTCTGCTAATAATCAGGGACACCAACTGATCAATGTATTTTACATTCGCTACTATTGAGGTTTGCATTTGTTCGACAAGTGCTATAACCTGAGCCTCAAATACTTTACGTGATACAGCTTGATTCGTAACGAGTTGTTGTGCCAGAAATTGATTGAGATCACTACTAATAGTCGATGCCGCTGTTTCGCATAACAATGCCAAGATCTGAAACTGAGACATACCCATCAGACGAAAATCTAACGGAAAAAATCTAGATATATTTATGTTGAATAGTGCTGAAATAAATTGTTGAGAGATAAATTGACTTGAACACACTTGATGATAATGTGGATCAAATAACATAAATTCATCATAGCGAATATTGTTTTGTGAACAAGGACAAACGAGAGTATTCGGATACTCATCGCTCAGATGTTCGAATTGATTGACCGAAGGTGATGTAACACTTACGACGTGTGTTTGCATGTTCAACGTAGCAAACAAAGTGACAATGGCAACTGAGATATTCAGAAGAATAATGAACAATCGAGTTGCTAACAACTGATCATCAACTGTCAAAGAGTCATCAGTTTCGTACAAGTTAAGCTTTCCCAACCATACATAGAAACGCTTCCAAATCATCATCGCAACACTTCACACTGGAACTGTTTACAAGAAAATACTCCTTTTACATAGATCCTTACGACAATACTGACTATGAGCACTTCAGTTCTGAACAACTGTAAGGCGTGCTATTATTTATTGTAAGAGAAAATATAGTATAAGAGAGAGATAGATTCAAAAACGAAGTAAATATTGAATCGTATCTTCCAGCTGCCTTTGAAAATAAGCTGAACGTTTTCCTCGTGTTGTTTAAATGACTTCTGCAAAGTCAGTGAATATTAGAATATCATATTTCACTTATAAAAAGTCCGTGAATAGTACATCGTATATATGACTTCTAGAAAGTCAGGGATTATTATAATGATCTAATTGAGAAAAGTCATACATGTGATTTGTGGAAAAATATATAATAAAATCAGCAATTTGTTTTAGTGGTGATCTAATAAATAGTGTTAAACAATAAACTCTTCTCAACAGTTATTTACATCATTTCACACTATATTCATATATGCAAAGAAACAGCAGAAGATTATTTTTTAGTTTATGTCGTTTGTAATTTTCAATCGATTTTCGAATGATATAGTTTCAATAGACTGTGTATTCACGTATATGTAGCTTGATTTACATAAGGAAATATAAATTGATGTCGTTTCTTGTGGTGTGTCGTAATTTATTTTAACTTAGTACTAAATCTATTAATGTTGATACAAGAAGTCGAAAAACATTATCAACAATTAGAGTTTTCAGAAGAAAGACAAGAAAATCTCTTTTAAAATTATTTTAATTACAATTGAATCAAAGAAAGAAAAAACGAATGAAACTACTAGTTTTCACGTTTTTTACTCGTAATTATAATTCGAGATGATGTAAATGATTTTGACATGAATTTATCTTTGATTACTATTGATAAAACAGCAAAATCTTGATTTTATATCCATGTTCCAGCAATACGGACGCATAACTCTTCTCGGCTAGATCATATATTATTCACTGACTTTCAAAACTCATTTGAACAATATCATAGAAATACTCCAGGCATTTTCAAAGACAGTTGTTAGATACGATTCAATTTTTTTACTGATCTTTTAGTGTTTATTTTTTATATCATGCTTTTTCTTACAATAAATGGAAGCACGCCTTGCAGCTGTTCCGAAGAAAAACGTTCAAAGTCAGTATTCTAGTGTTCTATCAACAAGATGTCATTGAAGTTCTGAAATAAATCCATTATTTATGATTCCATCATTCAGCGAAAATAAATTTTTTAAAACTAATACAGATCATTGTATATATTCAATACGATTTTACCGAAAAGCCAGAAATCTATGTCTTCCACTATGAATAAGACATTACAACTTTCACATGCGGGTTTTTAATTTTCTCTAGTTATCTTAACTATTATTCTGAAAAAAATAAAAAAGAAACACATAACAACTTATCAGTACTCCTGCATCTGATTGCTACCACGATCAGCTATTAGCTTCGATCCTTCTTGAAATAATATTTTATTTTTAATAACAACGTCAAAGACCTTATAGAAAATATCTATAGAATATTTTAATTCATATTTTATGTAGAGTATCGGATCATATATGACTTATATTTCATTTTTCTTCAACAGTTGATTAAGTTTAGTTCACTAGTTTTTCTCATCCCTAATGTATTGATTCGGTACACTACTCTTACGTGATATTATTCTCACACAATGTCATACACATTGATCAATATTGAGAATATGAGAGATGTGTTTTACATGAGAAATTCTTATATTTATATTATGCATATGCATTTCCTTCTTCTTTTTTTTCTTTGTTTTCTTTCTTTGCTTTCCCTCTCCTCCATGTTGTTTTATATAATATTGTGCTGTGTGTAACATGATGGAAAGTGTTAGAGTAATTGCAAAGATGAATGAGAGATAAACACATAATCCATATTCTCAAGATGCTTCACACACCACATATTTCCTAGGAATTGTCATTTTCATCATGTTCAAAAAAGGATATTTCCAAAATTCATCAATTATTCATAAGCACTACTCAAGTTTATATAAAACAATTTTACAAAAACTAATAAGTTAAAGTTCAAAATTGTATTATGAGTTAAATATATTTGAGATAAATCTAATTTTATCATTAATATCAAAATAAATAGTTTTTCGTTGTGCTTATTCAAAAATAATCAAAATAATTATCTGCGATCAATTGAATAGATTTCATCTACGTTCGAAAGTCGATAAATATCGAATGATTTATTAAATCTAATATTAAAAATTGTTCACATATAAAATAATGGATCTAGGACAATTTTTTCAAAAAAAGTGAAATATTCATTTTATTTTCATTCTACTACCTCATCATTTTCGAAATATCTCAATATGTTCACTAAATAAATTGTCTCTAGTGCATTGAACTGACTTATAATATGTAGCGCATAGAAGTTAGAAGACATTTGATACGAACATTTTCTATATTAAGAAAAGGCCCGACAAAGATCAAATGAAGATAAATGATTAAATATAATAAACAGAAGTTCATTGGGTAATAATTCGAGTGTACTTCTGTTCATTGTAAAATATTGTTGAATTTTTTCTGTATATGTATTACCTTTTAATACATTTACGTTCGATATGTTTGTTGAAGTATTCAACGAACGATGTTGAAAAAGACTCACTTGGTTGACTCTCATAAGAAAAATTGTCTATTTTAATATATACATATTCATTTTTTGTTAACATAGCACACTATTTGAGTGTTCATGCATTTTTGTGAGAAAACCGTTGAGTATCAGATATCATTTACCTTTGTATACATGTTTTATTTATAAATGCTATACTATAATAGCTATTCAGTGTAGATTTGTCACATCTACTGATTTCATTCAGTAATCAACAGTAAGATGTATTTGAAGAAAACAACTTGAGTCTATCATTCTTTATTGTAGATATTAATCAGATAAACACATATATTGAATTGAACTTGATCAATAGTAAAAGTTCTCTACTAAATCTATGTTTTATCAAGGTTCTTGATGAAGTTTTTACATTATTAATTAATAAGCATTTTTACGCAGTATGATAGCTATACTCACTCTACAAAGATAATGCAAAAGTTAGCATAGAGTATCAGAGTTCTTTTGTATGACAGAATATCTCGAATATATCATGAATTGTTGATTAACTCAGCGACTTATCGCTTATAGTATTCTATTTTAAATTGAACTATTCTTCTATAGTTACAAGACGAACATTTTAGACAATACACATATTTGAGAGAGAAAACATCATGAATTTAAAAAAAACAACACAATAATCTACCATTTAATAAAATGTAATTCAAGAAACTTAAATAAAGAAAAAATAATTGCTGTAAAACTAAATTCACATACAAATTCTAGATATTAACGATGTTTATCACTATTTACTGCAATAACTTTACGAATTGGTTTTTGATATGCATTCATATTTTAATATGAAAATTCTGTACGTGTCAACTTTTATTGAAAGGGAATAGTATAATCGATATAGATGTCACTGTTATTCAATTTCCTTCTAAAATATAACAATTCTTCAACATATCATTTGATACAATTGTAGAAAATATTAGTTGTACTAAGTTATTTTCATCATACATGTTTAAGATAGTTTCGCAATTAATAATCAGAATTTATTGGTTCTTGCATCATCGAACGAAAGATTATGAGTCATATATATAACATTTTTCCTGAAGTCCAAATTTTTGAATTTTATTATTTTGGAACTACTTTCATTTTTCATATTTTGTAGAACAATGCAAAATCTATGTTTATTCAATACACGAACAGTATCATTAGGTAATTTAACTGGTGCTAATCTTGTTCGACGTTTTGCTATTGATATTGATAAACAAATTATTTATCTATTAACTTCACATTCGATATATTCATTAACATTAGACGATGATAAATTAAAATCTATTTATACATCACCTGATAAAACAACAACAATTGAAGATCTTTGTTATCTTTCTGAAATAAATCATTTATCATTAGGTTTATCAAATGGTGATTTACTTTCATTACAATTCGAAGATGATTTAGAAGAAAATATTAATACTATTGGTACATTAGAAGAATGTATACATGAATTAAAATTAAGTCCGGATCAACAAATACTTATTGCAGTAACAAATACAAAAGTACTTTTACTTTCAACAAATAATGATTATGAACCTATTGCTGAAACATTACTCGATACAAATGAATTTGGTGAACAACAATTAGTTAATGTTGGTTGGGGTTCGAAAACAACTCAATTTCATGGTTCAGTTGGAAAAAAAGCAGCTCTTGAATCAACAGTAACAGTACCAACACAAGTACGATCCAGTGATGATGATGGTCGTAGTCATATTGTTTGGCGTGATGATGGTGATTTATTTTCTATATCATTTATTTCCTTAACCAATCAATGGCGTACAATAAAAATCTTCAATAAACAAGGTCAATTACAATCAACAAATGAATCACCATTGAATGGTTGTATTGAATCAGCTATAGCATGGAAAATAAGTGGTGAATTAATTGGTGCAGCAATGAGATTTAATAATGGACAAAAATTAACAATAAGTTTCTTAGAAAAAAATGGTCTTAAACATGGAGAATTAGTCTTAAATACAACAGGATATGTTGAACATTTAGCATGGAATAAAGATTCAACAATTCTTGCAATTGTTGTTCGTCAACAGGTATAAACAAAAAAAAATAATTTGTTTTTTAAGACAGTTGAATTATAATATTAAATTTTAGAATGATTCTTCTCTTCAATTATGGTCATCAAGTAATTATCATTGGTATTTAAAACAATCATTTCCATTTCCATCAGTAAATATTCAAGCAATTCAGTGGGATATTGACATTGCTAATAAACTTCATTTTATTACTAATAATGGACAATATCGATCAATGACTTGGTCATGGACAAGTCAAGTTAGTTATACAAATACTCGTTCACTTGTTTTTCTTCTTGATGGATGTCATCTATTTGTTTCGGATTTTACTCATTCATCAATTCCACCACCAATATCATCCTATGAAATTCTTTGTCCATTATCTATACTTGCTATTGCTTCTGATGATGATCATGATAAACTAATTCTTATTCTTTCTGATCGTTCACTTGCAATATGTGGTAAATCATCAAGTCTAACTGATTATCGTACAATAATTCATTTATCGGAAATAAAATCTGCTCATTATGTTACATCATTAATATCTTCATCGGACTCACCAATTAAAAATATTCATAATGCAACACATTTTCGTCTTATTAATCAACAATTCTTTTTTATTGAAGAATCTCATTTACATATTTATAATCTTGAAACTAAAACTAAAACAAGTTTACTATTGAATTTTCAATGTTTAACAACTGCAATTGATAATGAAGAAACTAAACATTTATATTTACAAGATGAACATGGAAAAATCTTTCGTGTTGATAATAATGAATTACATGCTAGAATGCATTTTCCACGACCATGTTCACATTTTTCTGTTGTTTTAAATGAACAATTTGTTGGTTTAACAGAAAATTATCGTTTATATTTAAATACCAGTGAACTTGCACACAATTGTAATTCATATTTTATTCATGATAAAACAATACTTGTTTATTCAACATTACAACATCAATTAGCTTTTCGATCATTGATCAATAATCAACAAACTGCAGAAATTAGCTATCGAAGAACTGGTAAATAATAAGAAATGTAGAGAAAGTTATGCATCAGACGCGAATTTTTGAATA
>CAJNOI010000033.1:445236-468580 GCA_905250115.1 Adineta steineri
AAAGAAAGAACATGAATGCCATCAATCTAAGATCTTCGAAGATACTTTTTGCGTTTTAAAGCAACAAACAAACAAACACATACATGCAGCATTCAATGTCACTGTTCGTTTAAATGCAGACGGAGACGACTAAGAAGAAAAAAAAAGAAGAAGAAGAGAAAAAACCGCGCATACACACATACATACACAACAAAAGACAAGAGAGAGAGAGAAGAGAGAAGTAGAGAAGAAAAAGATGAATTCATCACAGTTGAGAGACGGGAAATCGAATGTCGCGGGCGCGCATGAGAAAATTATATGTCTAAGTTATGACGAAATATTCTGTAGAAAAATATACATATATAGAAATACTTTGATTCAAATAGCGGGCGTTGATGTAGTAGACATCTGATTTGATTTTCATTTGTATATAATAAAACTTCGTTTGGTTCTACGTCGGCGCATAAACGCGACAATGGTGCGTCCACACTGTGGAATGTGTCGTGAAGACAAAAAGAAAAGAAAAGTAATGTTTTTAGGATAGAAAAAAAGAAAACGAAAAAAAAAAACGAAAACAATTTAAAGAAAATTATTTTTGAGGAAAACCGGGTTGGCGATGTTGAAAGTTAAGTTTTAATGTCTTCACTACGTATTAATCGCCGGTACATTTGTGAATTAATAAAACGTGGATAAGAATCTCGATGCATTAGTGTATAAATCTGTAATTGGGCTTCATCGAATGTATGTGGAGATGGTTCGACCATATTTTTATTAATTACTTCGCGCACACGACTATCTAAACTTACCTAAAAACAATTGAATATAAATATTATAAATATTGATGAATTTTACTGTTTTTTTTTGCTTACCTCTTTAGGAGATAGAATAGATATATAATCTTCATATATTAATCGTGCTTTTTCTTCTATAATATCCGGATTTTGTTCATTTTTTAATGATTCACAGGACATCCAAAATAAAAAGTTTTCTTCACTATATTCTGATCGTAAAAACTCTCGAAAATAATGACGGCCAGCTAAAGAGAAGAAAAGGAAATTAGAATATTTAAGATTATGTTAATCGTTATTTCTTTTTAATGAGAAATAAATACAGAATAAGTGGAATTATTTTCGAAGTTTCCAAACAGGAAATTCTGTTAATCGATAAGATCATTATGTTTTCGGTCGAAAAATATCTTTTTTTCTTTTTGATTTTATTTTACTTACCAGCACTCATCATTAATTTGTCAAATGATTCAGACCAACTTTTAAGCTCGTCGATAGATGGTCTAAATACATCGAGAATAATAAATGATTTATTTAATCAAATAAAAGGAGAAGAAGAAAAAAAACTACTTACGGCTCGCCTAAATCAATAGGTTCAACAGGTTGGCGGCCTTCGTCGGTACGCACAGTTAGACTAGAACAGAAAAACAAGTAATAAATCAATATATCTTTAATGATCGATGGGTAGATGTGGAAAGAGAAGAAGAGAGAGAGAGAGAGAGAGAGAGAGAAAAAAACCAAGTTAGAAGAACTTTCTATTTGCTGGTTACTTTTTTGGTCCTGCTAGTATTCGACGAACATTTTCCGGAAAAACAAAGACAAGATGTTCGAGAACACTTTTTCCGATCCCACGTGTTGATCGATGATCATCAAATGAAGTTGATTTATGTTTTATAGATAGATTTCTTGTTGATGCTAATGTTCCTCCAATAGCACCAGTCGTTGTTGTTTTAATCGAATGTTTATTTGGTATTGACATTGTTGATGCGGATGAAACTATATTTGATTTTTCATGTGCAATATTCATTTCAGATGATGTTGACATAGATGTTTTATATTGTGGATGATTTATAAATGTACTTGAAGAATTAATTGAGACATTCGTTAAAGCTGATGTTGAATTTGATGCAGCTTTATTATTCGTTGTATTAAGCATAGTAGATAAATTATTTGGTGGAGATTGTTGAGGATGAGGATTACGTAATCTTGAAGATGAATCTGTATCACATGTAACGGATATAGTACTTAATGTTGCTGAATTCGAACGTTGTGGTCGATTTTTTAGTAAACTACTATTATCTTTTCGAGAACTATTATTCCCACCACCGAGTTTAGCACAAACCACGTGTTCAGGCACAACTTGTGTCATGTCTGAGGAAGCAGTAGAACTACTATTCGTTGTTATTTCAAACGATTCCGGCTGCCAATGATGTGGCCACGAGACCAGACTTGAAAAGTCATGCTGATGCGAAAAAAATGATGCTGATGATGATGATGATGACGACGGATGCCGCTCGGATTCCATGGTCCATCGTTGCCGTCGACAAGAAAAAAAGTTATTATTAATTCTTCTCTTTCTTCTTCTTCTTTTTTTGTGCGCGCGCTTGCCCGACAATATTGAGATGATGACGGCAGTAACAGTCAAAGCTTCATCACTATCATCATCCTTACTACCACCGGCAGAAACAACACGAGAAAGAGCGACATGTTCTTTTTCTCTTGATTTTTTTTAGTCTCTCGCTACCAACGAGAACATTATATCAAAAGCAAACCCGACGAACAAGAAAGGCATAAGCTTAGCCGGTTTTTTTTCTGTTCGCACATTCGTCTGTTTGCGTTCCTTCTTGTTCACTAACATGATTTAGCTAATAACTAGTCTGGAATAGAAGAAAAAAAACTGACGACAAAATACGGAGGCGCGACATCGACGTTGAACACTTTTTTTCTTCTTCTTCTCTCCTTTTCTTTATATCTAACACAAGCCAAACACCGGCATTGCAAGTCGAGAAAAAAACTGAGTAAAAAGACGTAGAAACAGAAGAAAAGAAAGGAAAGTTATATCTCTAATCCGATTAGGAACGGATAAAAAGAGGAGAAGAAAGAAGAAGATGCGTTTCGTTTTCGCCCTTCAAATTGATAGCTGTATCAGAATAAGAAGAAGAAAAAGAATAAATCTCAGTATTACAGAGGACGCAATATATAACAGTTTCATTATCGGATTATAGAACATAATAGCGGACCACTTTTATATTATTTCCCAATAGAAACACAATTAGGGATTACACTCTATGATCAAATAATGCTCATTTGTATCTGACTTTCGAAATAAAAATAAAAACTAATCAATAACAATAATAATGAAAATAAACTAACTATTATATATCATCTTTCCGAAACGGAAATGATATTTAGCGCAAACGTGGGTCTCCTCACAACTTTTTCTTTTTCTCTTATAAAATAAAGCAGCAGCAGTAGCAGCAGCATCAAATCTAATCTAATCTAATCTAATCTTTAGAAAAGAACATAAAATAATAATAACGAAAAAACATACTTTTGGCGACGTCGTATGGAACCGAATGGGTTAAATTTGATGTTTTTAATCATGTTCTTTTCACATGCACATGCGCGCTAATAAACGCGCAAATTCACCATGAGGACTGAAGAGGAGTAGGGGACCAATTTTTGTATGTATAAATGTGATGATGCTGTCTGTCAATGTATAATGATGAGGAGACCCACGTCTAAAGCGAGAGAGATACACAAGAAAAAAATACAAAGACGATTATGTACAGGTTTACAAACGACTCAAAGAAGATAAGAGAAAATTCTGCGCAACTTAACGAATATACACACATATATATATATATATATATATATATATTTCTATGAAAATAACGTGCGTGAACAATGAAATAGTACGCTAATAATAGGATCAGTGAAACTAACAAAATTTATAATTTACATACCACGAACAGGAGCAACAGCAACACCAACAAAAACAACAGGCTTTTGAGGCTTGATCACTATGAGATGGAGAAGAATTTAGTGGTTCTTGTTGTTGATTTGAAGGTATATTTGAAGGTGTTGGTTGTTGGCGGCGTGATCGGTTACTGTCGAATATTGATGAGTTTTCTTGATTTGATTGGCGTGTGCTCATAATCTATTTCGAAATAAAAAAAAAAGAAGGTTTTTTTTTTAATAATACTTCTATATTCTTTCATTTTTTATTTCTTACTTTACGGAAACAATTCTTTTGCACTTCTTCGACTTGACCGACAAAAGCCTCTATGAGCCGGAAAAGGATGTCGGCAGCTGAAAAAATCAGCACCGAATAAGGCGGTGAAGATAAATAAGAATAGCAGCGACAATGTTGTGCTGCTGATGCTGTTAATGAAGTACTTGACAATAAACTTGATGCTTTTTTATTCTTCCTACAAAACCAAAATAAAAATAAACAATAGAATTATTAAAATTAAATGACTTAAAAAATATAATTTGATGGACATAAAAACAAATAAGATAGAAATAATAACATTACGTATATTATAATCTTTTCTTATTTATTATATAAAGGATAAGAAGAGTGATCAATGCTATTATTATAGTTCTCATATTCTCGCGTAGGCCTCTTTTCTGTTCTTTTTTTTCCCCTCTCTCTCTCTCTTCTTCTGTTTCCAATACAAGAAAAGAAAATCTATACAGGACTTTCTTTCATTCAATATATGTATGAAAAAAAAACAGGCGCTAATAGAGACAGTTTGATGTGAGCAAACGACTTGCAAGTTAATATCATTGTTAGATTACTCGGCTTATTGCTTCTTCTTCATTTTTTTTTCGTCATTTCTTTCTTCCTTTTTTAATCACACGCATATATTCAGATCGCGTCATCTGGAGAGATACACACACGTTTATAGGATATGAAGTGTAAATTTACTTTAATATTAGAGAAAAACATGGTGTGATATTTTACACAAGTTAATAGTTTAAACGAAATTTATTTTTTTTTGTCTTTCCTTTTTTAATAAATAAAAATGTTTTTTCTCTATAAATATACATATGATAAGAGTAGAAAAGGTATGTATATACAATAAAAAAAAGAAGTCTATCATACCTAATTGAGGAGCATTTCAATATTTGAGAGGTCTCCTTGTAAATGATGAACATAATACAATGATCGCCTTCGTTTATTGTTAGCTTTCATTGAAATGTCTAAAATAAAAATGAATCTGTGTTAATAAGGGCTTTTTTTCTCCATAGTCTTTTTATATTTGTTTTGATTATATTAAAAGTGAGTAGTTCATGTATAACGAACAAGAAATAAGATGCTTTGCACTAACTAGACGTGCTGTTTTCTTATCATCGCTTCTTTCTTTTTTTTTTACTATCTTTGTCTCTTCTTCATATTTCAACACGACTTACCATGTAGCGTAGGAAGAAGAAAAAAAGAAATGAACAACGGCACAGGTTGATCTCAAACTTGAATGATTGAATATAGTATGTTGTGTATGTGCCAGTATGTGTATATTTAAATATATCTCTATCTATTGAATCAAGAGAATAATCGACAGATACTGATCATCATCTATAAAAGAAAAAAATAATCTTATATGAATGAATGCATGTTCAATCAGCTTTTATATCTCGTGTTTGAATTCTCTTTAGACTCATATTACCTGTATGTCTGCAAGGGACTAGTTAGTAGAAAGATTCTTTGCACCATCGTCATCATTATTTATTGTTATAGTAGCAGTAATAATCGTGAACAGAACAAACAGACGCACACATACAAACACACACACACACACATACATACATGTAAGCGAGAGAACAGAAACTTGAAGGAAGAAAAAGAAGAAATAGGCGAAGATGATGATGATGATGTGCTTCTACCATCATCTCGTTCTATTCGAAAATCCCAGCAGTCAGTTAGCAATTATACCAAATAGTAGAGAAAAATAGAGACAGAGATGAGTGGCGCACGAGCCCGCTCATCAATCAGAAGGCGTGACAACTATCGTTGTCATTATCGTTAAGCAAATGGACAAATAATATAGATAAGACAAGAGTTTTTTTAATCAAATAATATTATCTAAACAGGAAAAATATCGATTATTTTAATTTTTAGATTTTTATTATTTGATAATTATGATATCGAATACTAAAAAAAACGAAGAAAAGAAAAGAAAAGAAAAGAAAGGAAAAGATTAGTTTGGGTTTTTTTTTCTTGTCTCTATGGATATAAGAATTGTGTGTGTTTCTATGAAGTAACACACATATACTATTAGACAGTTAAGACTCTGTTCGCTTAGAATCGGTGACATTTGCCAGTTGTTAAGTAAGAAATATTGTTGTTAGTAGTAATATTATTGATTGAACCAATTGATCCATCTTTTTTAATAAATAATCTAATCAATAAACATCTTTTCAACTGATATAATTGAGTTGTTTATCAATACGAGCTACAAACATACAATGACAAACTTGTTCTACACCTTACTTACTCGAACAATAATGTTCATTCTTTTCCTTTTTCCTTTCCTTTTTTTTTCATTAAACAAATGGGTAAGCAAGTGAATACTATAGAGAAAGAAGAAGAAGAAGAAGAAGAGAGAAAGGACCGTCAAGTAATTAGTAGGGAAGAGAGAGAGAGACTTCGTTTCTTTGTTGTTTTCTTTTATTCGCTCTTTCTTTTTTTCTGTTTTTTCTAGTATTTCAATCAGACAAAACAGTTAAAGCAAAGAGCGTGATTCCACCTGCTAAAGTATAAAAGGAAGAAAAGAGAAAGAAAACTATCTTGTCGATGACGAAGACGACGATTCATATGAGTCGAAGATGTTGACTACAATTTCTATAACTGTAAAAGAAAAAAAGAAGAAGAAACGGAAGATGCCATATATATATATATATATATATTCAGTTAGACGAGGTAGTAGACTTCATCTCGAACATGACCATCTCAAATTTCTCGAGATATTAAATTTAACACGCAATCTAAAAAACAATGACAATGACAATATAAAAATATTGTTTATGCCGATTGTATAGGTTGAGATTCTTGATAAATGTTTTTAAATAGTTGTCATCGATGATAAACTTACTTCAATTCTTTTCCGCAAATTTTTTATTCCTAAGTCAACACATACAAAAATACACATACTCCCACATGGCATTGATGATGCGCGAGATGGCAGCGTAGTCCGATGATGTTAGACTAAAGACGCAGTAGGAACAGAAAGAAAGAAAAGATAGAAGAGAAAAAAAAAGAAGAGAATATGGCAGTTTTACCATCATTCTGTAGTAATTTTTCTTCATCAGCTTCTATCTGTTGATGTTGTTGTTGTTTATGATTTTGGCAAGCATTTTGCTCTTCTCTTTCTCTTCTCTCGTTTTTTTTCCTGACTATGTGTATGCTATGGAGGAAGAGACGGAGGTCTTCTCTGTCTGTGCATCTTACCATCCATCCATCTATCGACGCCGTCGTTCTCTCTTTCTCCCTGTCTCTTTCTCTCCCTCTCTCTCTCTCTCTTCTTTTTCCCTTTTGTTACACACAATGAAAATTGACATGAGAAATTAGAAATGACGGAGAAACGACGACGACGGCGACGAAGAAGAAGAAGAAGAAGAAGACACTGCTTCTCCCTCTCATATTTTTCCGCACCGTCTCTCTTTTTTTTCTCTTTTGCTCGAGCTTCGAGTGTGTCTGCGGGAAAACGCGTCGACATACTCTGTCAATAGTACGAAGCTTGACTCGAATATACACAAAAAACACAGAGGAGGAGAAAAAAAGAAGAAGAAAGAAAGACAGAACAGAAGTCGACTGGCGTTGCCTTGTCATTTTGAATAAAATGTGAGAAGCAAACAAGGTCCACAGCTCAATTTGCCTCGCGTTCTTTTTCTTCGATTCTTAGGCGTTTGACTAGAGGAGAAAAAAAAGAAGAAAAAAAACCAACATCGACTATTCCAACCACATTCTTTCCTTCATTTAAAGGTTTAGGCTGATAGCAAACTATTAATATTCGATGCCGATGGGAGATAGAATAGACACAAGAGATGTTGTAATCTGTTATTAGTTTTTCTTTTCATTTCCGTTGTAACACGCATATAAAGAAAACGCCAGCTGTGTTTCATACAACACACACATGTAAAAAGGAAAAACAAAACTATCATTTATGTTTTTGTGAAACAATTGTTTGTTCCCATATAAAATCAGTTTTTCGCTTCGGTTTTTGTTTTTGAATATGAGGTGTTGTTGGTATCGTTGAAGATCTTGGCGTCATAGTTGGTCGATACTCTTTCAAAGCCGATAGAGAAAGTGGTGGAAATTCTTAAATAAAAAAAAATATATATATTTCTATAAATAAATTTCAATTTCATATAATCTACTTTGTCGATGTATATTTGAAGTATTGGATTTAGTTGAAAGATTAGATTCTAATATAGCTTCTCTTTTAAATAATGATTCAATATTTTTATTATGTACATTATGATTCTTTGTTTTATGTTTTGATGATTTCACAGAAGTATTTGGATCTTTTAAAAATGTAACATGATATTTTTTTTCTCCATGATCAATATGCATTGAACGTTGTTTAGAATAATTTTGTTGATTATTATCAAGTTCTTTTTCTTTTGATGAAGATCTCGAATGTGCCTTTCAAAAAAAACAAAACAAATCAATATTTGAAAATTTTCATTTTTAAATAACGAAATATTTACAAGTAATTTTTCGGGAAAATATCCTCGTACACTAAGACTATCATTGAATGATTTTAAACTTCTATTTGAACTTGCTGATTTAATTAAATTAGCTTTTTGTTCATTAAGTTTTGACGAATGGAATAATAAATGTGCCTAAAATAGCGATTATTATTTGCTTCAACAATATTTCTTAAGGCAAATTCATATTTTCTTTTTGTTAATAATAAATAAGAATATATTAAAAAAAAATATATATATATCGCACATTACCTGCAAAGGACCTGATGTTGCATTATGATGTGTTGAATTGATATAATAATCAACAGCATTTATATCCGCATTATTTCGTACAAATTGTTCAAGTTCTTTATAAGAATAGGGTTTATGAGCAATTTCACCCCGAATAAATGCTTCATATGTAGCCTAGATTGAAATATATATTCTTATAACAAAGAGAAAAAAAATCGGCAATATCAAAACGTGTTTGTTAGGTATTAAGAATAAGCGAAGTAATAATCAGCATACTTCAAGTTCGGTTTGCGATAGCGACTGCGTAGTAGTCTGATAGTGTTCCATCGAACGTAGTCGCTGAAAATGTTTTTCTTGTTGTTCATTATCAACTACAATATAAGGTTAATATCAAACCACACAAGATTAAAATAATATAAAATTCTACGATTAAATATAAACATATTAATTTTTGAAAAAAGAAAAAATATGATTAAAACTACAGAGTTATTAAACAGGAAATTAAGTTCACACTTTTTCTCTTTTTAAAGAAAATTCTATTTATATGAATTCAATTTGTTTCCTTTAATTACTAGAATATCTTTTTGTTTTCTAGTGTACATTAACCTAAAGGAAAAAGTATGTAATGCATTTCGATTTTGTATAGCCTTTTATTCTTGCAAATATACTTATTAATAAAAATGCACTAGCGTGAAAAACAAAAACCTTTTCTAGGACATTTTCATTTTTTGGATTAACTAAGTTTTGAAAGCAATATTATTATTGAAGCAAAAAACCGGATATCCGTCTGTAATTCTAATGAATAATGCAAGGTTTAGTTAAATAAATCAGTTATTTTATATTTATTTGAAAAAAAAAACAAAATAGAAACTTCTGATGTTAACTGAAAGGGTTCTTATTTTTATTACTATATTTTTTAAATAAATTCTATTTTATATAATGACGCACAAGGAAAAACAATTTAAGAAGTAATTAAACACGATAATAACAAGTACTTTACAGTAAGCTTATATGAAAAAATATATACTTCGTTGAAAAAATGATTAGCATCATTTTGACTTTTAGTTTAAATAATACGAACATTCTACATCAATGAACTCTAATAGATAGTTCTGAATGAAATAGAGGTCATGAAAAACTTTTGTATGGTGCATGTCATTTCCGTAACATTATTGATTTCATTAATCTCACTTTATGAACCTCGACAGTGCGTGATAATACACAATTTTCCTTCTATAGATAAAGTTTTTCGAAAGTTTCGAACATCAATATATCTCTCACAGCTATAAATCAATTATTTGATTCAACACTGTATTACTAATTGCAACTAAAAAATTTCATAGCCACCAATTCTATTTATATACATCATAATATTACATAAAATTAACATACTATTAGTAGTTTTTTCTATATCACAATTGAATAGTAAAAAGCATTCAATTTTCTTCTTCTTCTTTCTTACCATTTAATAAATCTTCAATTGTTAAATGTCGTTTTGTTTCGAATGGTTTTGGACTGACAAAATCAATGGCTGTTTTACGATCAAATACTTTAGATAATTTTTCTAATAAAATTCTTTTATCCGTTGGCAATTCTTCCTATTTTAAAAATACAAATAAGCATTTTAAATAAAAATCTATGTATTAGACTAATATTGCCTGAATGTCTAAGTTGTTTTCATTTGTTGTCATTTTAATGTTATGATTAACTTAATAAAAAATTGTCCCTAAGCCATTATTTTTAATATTTCGTTTCTATCGCGACAGAAGGATTACGAAATTTTCTATGTTCGAAATTTAACGACATCTCTGATTTTCGTTTAACCAATTCGAATCGAATTATATATTAAACAAAGAACACACCGGGAAAAGAACAAAGCCATAATATCATTATTTCATCTTCTATTCTGTTCAAAACAATAACATTATAATCGAACATCATACATGAACAATATTATAGATTGAATTATTTGTGTTTACTATTCTACCTAATATCGAAGAAAATAATATAACTGGTCATACATATTCGAAGAATTTTTTGTTTGAAACTTATAATAAAACTAATCAAAGATAGAATTGTTATTTATCAGGTATAGTTCTTCATATTAACAAAAATGATTATTATTTTAGATTATTTTTTTAAATAAAAAACAAAAATGGATATTGCACAACAAGTACCACAACATCCACGTGTACGTGATGTTCTTGCTGATCAATGTCAACGATTATTTTTTGAATATCTTGAAAGGTATGTAATCGAATATAAACAATGAAAACTATTCTTATTAATTTAGTTTCGATGATAATGAAAAAAAGACAATGATTGATGAATTATGTCAACCACAACGCTCAACTGTATTAATTAATTATCGACATTTATCAAATTTTAATGATCGATTAGCACGTGTTATTCAAGATGAATATTATCGGTAAGAATAATAGAAAATAACAATGAATAATTTTATTTGTTTTCTTTTTTAAATAGACTTTTACCAGCTTTATCACGTGGTCTTAAACAATTTTTTCGTGAACATTTACCAAAAATTGAAATGGAAGCAGAAAAACTTGAACGATTTAAACGAACGGTTTTAAGTGATAAAGAACTTTATGTGGCATTTAGCGATGTTCAAATGCGTTATAAGTATGTAATCCGAAAAGATTTTATGTATTATAATCCAAATCATCTTGAGGGTGCGTGTGTGATAAATATAATACTCACACCCCCAAGATTCAAATCTAGAAAATACAACCAGTAAAATTCATCTTATCAATTGAGTTACGAATACTACATATTCAGATTACAATACATATGATTATTGTAACAGAATTTTCAAAACTATACAAGGTCATTTAGTGTATTCAATTGCATAGAAATAGAATTTTGCTAAAGAAATTTGTTTTTTATTCAAGTTCATAATGATACACGACTTATTCTTTGTTTAGACTTCGTAATTTAAATACATCAAAAATGGGTATGTTAATTCGTATAACAGGTCAAGTCATTCGTACTTATCCTGTTCATCCGGAATTAATTTCTGCAACATTTATTTGTTCTGATTGTCAAATGGTTTGTCCGGATGTTGAACAACAATTTCGTTTTACTCAACCATTAATGTGTCGAAATCCTGTTTGTAATAATCGTGTTCATTTTGCATTAGATTTAACACGTTCACGTTTTGTTGATTTTCAAAAAGTTCGTATACAAGAAAGTCAATCGGAATTACCACATGGAAATATTCCACGTTGTCTTGATATAATTATGCGTAATGAATGTGTTGAACAAGCTAAACCAGGTGATCGTTGTGATTTTATTGGAACATTAATTGTTCTACCAGATGTTAGTCAATTATCGATGCCTGGTGTTCGTTCGGAAAGTGCACAACGTAGTCATGGTTCAGATGATAAAGGTTACAATGCTGAAGGTGTACGTGGTTTAAAAGCACTTGGTGTTCGTGATTTAACATATCATTTAGCATTTCTTGCTTGTCATATAACACCAGCTGAACAAACTAATGTTGATACATTATTAAGTTCAGATTCGAAAAAGAAACGTATTGAAACAATGATGTCAGATAAAAATTTATTTGCTAATATACGTACAAGTCTTTTTCCAACTATATATGGAAATGATGAAATTAAATCAGGAATTTTATTAATGTTATTTGGTGGTGTACCGAAACGTACAATGGAAAAAACAACTTTACGTGGTGATATTAATATTTGTATTGTTGGTGATCCATCAACAGCAAAATCACAATTTTTAAAGTAAAAAAAAGAATAAAAATAATTTCTATTTTATTAAATTTATACTTCTAGACAAGTGTCAGAATTTTCACCTCGTGCTGTTTATACCAGTGGAAAAGCTTCAACAGCTGCTGGTTTAACTGCCGCTGTTGTTAAAGATGAAGAATCAAGTGAATTTGTTATTGAAGCTGGTGCACTTATGCTTGCTGATAATGTAAAACATATATTTTTAGTGTTTATAGAAAAAATTAGATTTCGTTTTTCTTTCTTTTATAGGGTATTTGTTGTATTGATGAATTTGATAAAATGGATCCTAAAGATCAAGTTGCTATTCATGAAGCTATGGAACAACAGACAATTAGTATTACAAAAGCAGGTATAAAAGCAACACTTAATGCACGAACATCAATCTTAGCTGCAGCAAATCCTATTGCTGGACGTTACGATAAATCAAGATCATTGAGACATAATGTTAATATGTCAGCACCAATTATGTAAGTTTTATAAAATACTATACCTAAAAAATCTGCATTGAGGATTGATTCATCGAAAGTTATCTTATTATCCGTTCATGTTTTAAGTTAGATATAATCTTTGATTTTCTCATTTTAGGTCTCGTTTTGATTTATTCTTTATTGTCATTGACGAATGCAATGATGTAACTGATTACAATATTGCTGAACGTATCATTGATTTACATACATCTGGAACTCGTTGTTCAGTTCCATCACTTGTAACGGTATATACATTCAATGAGATTCGAGATTATATAACATATGCAAAAGCAGCTGTTCAACCAAAATTAACTCCAGCTGCTAAAGAACATATCATAACACTTTATAAACAATTACGTTTACGTGAAACTTCATCAGCAAGTAATGGTCGTGTATCATCATCATCAACACCAATAACTGTTCGTCAATTAGAAAGTTTAATACGTTTATCTGAAGCTATAGCAAAAATGTATTGTCAAGAAGATATTGATATACAACATGTTCAAGAAGGTTATCGACTTTTAAGTAAAGCAATCATACATGTTGATCAACCAGATATTGATCTTAATGAATATAATCGACCAACAAATACGGCAACAGCTCCAGTAGCAGAAGAAGCTATGGAAGAAGACATACAAGAAACAACAACAAAAGATGATACGAAAATATCTCTTGATGAATATAAACGTTTAACGAATATGATGGTTTATCAATTACGTAGAATGGATGAAGAACAAGAAGCTGAAAGTCAAGCGAATGGTACAAATATTGTTATGCCTGGTGTTAAACGACGTATACTTATTAATTGGGTACTTGAACAATTAGCTGATGAAATTAATAGTCTTGATGAATTAGCACGAAAAAAAGCAACATTAGATAAAATTATTGATCGTCTTGTTCATGTTGATGAAATTCTTATTCAACTTGATAAACGTACTGTTAGTCAATTTGGTATGACAACAGAAACTAAAGATGGTACAAATGCTGAAGAAGAAGATGAAGATGAAGATCCTGAAGGAAATAATCTTTATCTTATTGTTCATCCTAATTATGTTGCTGATGATCAATAAAATATATACATACATACATATATATTCAATACAAATATTCTCTTATTTTTCTGTAAAATTTAAATAGATCTATATTTTTTTTTCGATAGAATAAATGAATTAAAAAAATGTTATATAGAAAAATACTATTCTCTAATTTTCGTACACAATCATGTTGACTGATTTTTAATGGATGAATACAAATATCGATGTGAGTGAAGGATGCATTGATGATGTTATAGATATACTACGACTATTCTTTAAATGCAATCCTGAATATTACCTGAGTTCATATAGTAAACATACAAACACAAGTATCGAATTTATATTGATAAAAAAATTGACTGCTACTTTACATATTATTCTTGATACGATGGAATAGATGAAACACTTTTAATTGATCAATATTTGAAATCGATTGATACAGAAGTGGATAAAGATTTTCGACCTTTGTACATGCGCAGTCTCTTCAAATCAAGATAATTATTTGAATTATTATAAATAATCATTTTCAACAGGGAAATACGATACTAAAGAATTAATCATGAACATATTTGAATGAAAAATCAACTGTTGCTTTTAATATTATATTCGCTAAAATATGAAATGACAATCATTGAATTAACTATTTATGATTATCTAATCAATTCAATTACTTACTCATACTATTTTATTAATTAATGTAAGCTTTATCATCAATAGTTTAATGAGTAACATACAAGTGGTTTAAAGTTGACATTCATTGAATGCAGATAGTACTAGTCATGTCAGTATTGTTGTTACTACTTTCTCATAAACTTTTATCGGTTTTTAAAATTTATTTTTCTACTGAAGACAAAATGTGCTTATCGATTGTTTCGAATCTGATGGTGTGGGTGAGGATGGATGCCGATACACTTGTTAGTGGATGCTAACTCCCAAAAACAAAATTTCAAATAGTAATGTGTTCACAAACGACATCTTTCAAGAAATATCTTTACTTTACGAACTAATGTAATTAAACTATGGACTATTATGGATTTAAGTTAATTTCGTTCATCTCTAATTGATTCTGATAATCTTTTCTTTAGTATTTACTTTATATAAAAGTAGCTAAGAAAAAATAACTCATTTCATGGCAACTCAATTGTTGAAACATCGTTTATCATCTCTGATAGTTTTTACAAAACGTTCAGTGACTGTTCAATCTGATTTCGATTTGAGTAAACAAATGAAATTCCTTAATGACAATAAACAATTTAACAAGACACTTGAATTATTTGATAAACATAGAAAATCTAAAATTCAAACATTTTCTAGTTTTACCATTACACAAGCTTTAAAAGCATGTACTCATCTAGGAGATCTTCAACGTGGAAAAAATATTCATCATTTAATTTCAACACATATAAAAGAAGACGTTTATATATCAACATCATTAATTCATCTTTATAGTAAATTTTGAAAAGAATTTTCTTCTCTTTTTCTATTTTTCTTTCTAATACAGTGCAATGTGGAGATGTCCAACATGCTGAATTATTATTTGATAAATCAACAGATAGAGTCTTGCCAATGTATGGAGCAATGATGAAAGGTAATGATTTTTTATTTCGAATTATATTTAATCATCATCCTTCTTTTATAGGTTATTTAAGGAATAATATGACAGATAAAGCAATTGATTTTTTCAATAAAATTGAAAATCCACATGAAATTCTTGTAAATCTTTTATTTAATACTTGTGCTCAAATTAAAACAACTGACGCATTAAGTTTAGTAAAAAAGGTTTCAAAAGAAATGCCAAAATCTTTTCATTCAAACCCCTATATTTTATCTTCTTTATTGGATGCATTCATGAAATGTAAAGATGTTAAACATGCTGAGTTATTATTTGATCAATGTACAAGCAAAGTATTACCAATGTATGGAGCAATTATGAAGGGTTATATAGAAAATAATCAAGCGAATAACGCAATTGATCTTTTCAATAAAATTGAAACTCCAAATAAAATTCTTATCAATCTTTTATTTAATGCTTGTGCTCAATTAGGAACGAATGAAGCATTAGGTTTAGTAAAAAAAGTTTCACAAGAAATGCCTAAATCATTTTATTCAGATCTTTATATTTTATCTTCTTTACTGGATGCATTTATGAAATGTAAAGATGTCAAACATGCTGAATTATTATTTAATAAATGCACAAATAAAGATTTACCAATGTATGGAGCAATGATGAAGGGTTATATAGAAAATAATCAAGCAAATAAAGCAATCGATCTTTTCAATAAAATTGAAAAACCTGATGAATTTATTTTAAGTATTTTATTTAATATTTGTGCTCAATTGGGAACGAATGAAGCATTAAGTTTAGTAAAAAAGGTTTCACAAGAAATGCCAAAATCGTTTCATTCAAACCCCTATATTTTATCTTCTCTGCTGGATGCATTAATAAAATGTGAAGATGTCAAACATGCTGAATTATTATTTAATAAATCAACAAATAAGGATTTACCAATGTATGGAGCAATTATGAATGCATATAATAAAGAAGATAAGTCATTGAAAGCATTGAATTTATTTAATCAAATGAAAATTGATGGTTTAGAAAGAAACTCGATTATTTATCTTATTATTATAAAATCTTTATCAAAACTAGGTGATTATTCGATATGTGAATCAATTGTTAAAGATATTCCAGATGTTCTACTTAATAATGAAATCGAAAATGCATTAATCGATATGTGGGTAAGTCGAAAGAAATTTTCTTTTCAACTTTTCTATTTGCAAAAAAATCTCAATTTAGGGAAAATGTGGATGTACAGATAAAGCAAAAGAAGTTTTCGAAAAAAATCCTAAACCAGATCAAGTTGCATATACAACAATGAGTTTGTTTTATCTTTTGTTTTTGGAAAAAATATATGTTTTGATAATTGATTAATTATTAGTTAATAGTTATGGTTTAAATGGAATGGGTGTTCAAGCACTTGAACTTAATCGTAAAATGCCTGAAGAATTCATCAATGAAGTGACATATATTTGTGTCTTAAATGCATGTTCACATTCCGGACTTATTGAAGAAGCTCGTTCAATCTTCAAAAATATTCCAACAAAAACGGAGAGAATTAATGGCACAATGGTATTTGAAAAGATTCTTTTGACAAAGATGAATAGATTTATTAATTCAGATTGATTGTCTTAGTCGTGGATCGTATTTTGAAGAAGCAGAAGAATTGATTGATGAATATGAACGTTTCGATTTACCGGTGTTAACTATGTACAGTTAGTATTTTTTGAAATGTTTTCGAAATTTTTATTATATTAAATATATATATATATATAAGTACATTTTAACATAGTTTTGAAATTTTTGTTTTAGTGGCGTTATTATCAGGTGCAAGAAATGCGAACAATAGTGAATTATCACAAAATATTTATGATCGCATGAGGAAAAGTTTTCCTGATATAAAAAATTCACTTACACCAGCTGCTGTTCTTCTTGCTAACGCTTATACATCATCAGGTGATATTGATACAGCATCAAATATTAGAAACGAATTAAATCGATCAGGTGCTAAGAAAAAAATCGGTCTCTCATGGACTGTAATCAATGGACATGCATTCGTAAGTTTACGACTATAATATTAATTTTATATTTAATATATATATGAAATGGTTTTTATAGGAATTTCGAGCACATGATCAATCACATCCTCGATCAACAGAAATTTATGCTGAAATAAAAAAAATTTCTAAACAACTTATTCAACATGGGCATCAATATGATTCAAGTTGGATTACACGTCCATTAAATGATGATGAAACTGTCGAATCAGTTCTTTGTGGACATAGTGAAAGACTTGCAATCGCTTGGAACTTTGTTCAAAATCCAAATGCAACACAAATTCAAGTGACAAACAATCTTCGTGTTTGTGGTGATTGTCGTATGTGTTATAATAATTTCATTATTTTCTTATTCTTCATTTTATCTGTTCATAGATCGTGCTATTAAACTAATCGCTGCTATTCGTCAATGTGAAATAATTGTGCGTGATGCAAATCGTATACATCACTTCTCAACGAATGGACAATGTTCATGTAATGATTATTTCTAAAAAAATAAAGTTAATTTATAAAGATTCATGAGAAATGCACTTTAAAATTTCGAAATACCTTGACACTCTTTTTTTCATTCATGGGCGAAAAATCTTTAATAAATATAATAGAGAGAATGATAGCTTAAATTTCATAATTAATTTATTTTAATTCTAAGTCTACGTTTCGTCGAATAAATTGACATTATCAAGACAAAATCATAATCATTTCATTCATCATATACACCCAAAAAAAGATATATACACAGTCTTGACTCCGAGGATAATTTTTATCCTGACTATTTTTCGCAATCCCAGGTGCGAACTGGGGTGATCATGGTTACATTCGTATTGCACGTGGTAAGAATATGTGTGCCATTGCCACTGTAGTCATACAAGTGGTAAGTACCGAGACGACGACTACTACACATTATACGAGTAGCACTACACAATTATCTACGAGTCGTGCTACACAACCATCTACAATTTCTGCTACACAACCATCTACAAGTTCTGCTACACAATCATCTACGAGTACGAGTAGTGCTACACAATTATATAAGATTAGCTCAATCCATCTCATGGTCATATTCCTGATGATGACGATTGCTCAAACTATTCTTATCTATAACTAATTCACAGATTAAACTATAAGAACAAACGTCCACCCTTTCTTTTTTAAACATCTACAAAAAATGATTTTCTTCATCGATAACTTTTCAGTACATTTCAACTATCTAGCTGAAGAAAAGTGTTATGTGAGAAAGAAAACTAAATAAATATTCGCCGTCATCGTACAAGTGCATCTAACTCAGTTTTTCGCTAGAAGGCGACGCACTTACACCCAGCCCAAGAAGTCTCTAAACGGCTCTATATTTTTTGAATTTCTGGATTTATAAATCAGAAAAAATCAGAAACAGGTTGCAATTTCAGAATTTTTTCTGGCTTTTCAGAAGATCTAGCCACCCTGTGTTAGTACCACTGCGGTACTAACATCATGTTTACTTCGTTATCAACAAGATAAACTATAATAAAAAACAAATGCAAAAATATAAAAAAAGTGAAGATATGTTATTCATCTCTTGCAAATGTGCCAACAACTCTCATTCTTACAATCAAACAAGATTTTTCTACGTTATAGACGTGGGTGAAAAGAATGTCAACATTCATAATGAACGGATGAAAACATTATATACCACTTTTCGTTTAATTTCATGACAAAAACATTCTATTCTCTTGGTATTCTGATCATAGTAATTCGGCTCTTGTCCTACGTTAGACGTAATCAGTTCATTAACTTTCATATCGATCGTCTTAAAAAAAATTTAAGTGAATAAATATTCTGCTAGTACGATGATGAATTCTTTGTTGATATATTTCTTTACATTTATGATACTGACAACTATTTTTTGTCATGATGATGTTAACAGTGATAATGTTCTTGGTATTACATATTCTTATCTATCACATTTCTAACACATTCATTTTCACATTAAGTTATAAAAAATGTTGAATACACGTTTTATTTTCAAGTCTATTTTCTTCGTCGTACTATTTGGTATAATTGTCGCTGATTTATCAAATGAATGGAATGAATTTAAGCAGAAATATAATAAACAATATAAAACAATTGATGAAGAAATTGAACGAAAACAAATATTTATTGAAAATTTGAATGAAATTCATTCTTTTCAACAAAATAATCCTCATGCAACTTATACATTAGCAATTAATCATTTATCTGATCGACGTATTCAAGTAAATTTTAGTTATTAATATCTGTCAATAATGTATAATTCATTCTTTTACACAGGAACTTGTATCTTCACGAAGAAATACACTTAAATCTTATACATCATCATTTAAAAGTTCTAGAGAAGTAAAAAATTTACCTGAATCCCTTGATTGGCGTGATAAAGGTGTAATCACGGAAGTATATCATGATGAAGTTGGAGAAATTGTGACTGCTGTTGTTAGTACTGGTATATATCAATAAAGAAAAATACTAACATAATCATATTTTTTTGTATAGAACTTGTTGAAAGTCTTCATGCTATTAAAACTGGTGAACTTATTGCAGGTAGTATACCACAAGTATACGATTGTTGTCCACAACCTATCGATGCTTTTGATTGTATAAAGAATATGAGTGGTATTTGTCGAAAAGAAGATTATCCAAAAGCACTTGGTCGATGTCAACCAGATATATGTAAACCATTTACTAGTGTATGTTTATATTGGGGGTTGATATTTTTGAAGAAAATTTCGACTTATTTTTTTAAATTATAGTTTGATACAATTAAACGAATGGCAAAACCTGATGAAAATGAAATGTTAGAATGGATTCAAGAGTCGACTTTATGGGCAGAAATGAGTGTTGCTGGAAAAGGTTTTAATACATATACTGGAGGTATTGAAATTTGTTTTATTATAGATTGAGTATTTTGTTTTCTCGTTTTTGAGGTATTTATGATGAACCATCATGTTCTGACCTTTCTATAGATGATGTCGTAAGGACTAAGAAATATTATCAGATTTTATATTTATTAAATATATAATTAATCTTCATATAGGTACAGATTATTGGATATGGTAGTGAAGAAGGAAAACCTTATTGGTTATGCAAACTTCATTGGGGTGAGTATTGATGAAGGATATATTTTGTTATTTTTTCTTGTAAATATAGGTACCGATTGGGGTGAAAAAGGTTATTTTCGAATTGCACGTGGTAAAAATATGTGTAAAATTGCTGATGTTATTATACAAGTGGCAAATACCGAGCCGAGTAGTACTACACAAATATCTACGAGTACCACTACACAGTTATCTACGAGCACTACTACACAACCATCTACGAGTAGCGCTACACAATCATCTACAAGTACTGCTACACAATCATCTACGAGTACGAGTAGTGCTACACAATTATATGTGATTGGATCAATCCATCTTATGGTCATATTCGTGATAGTGACAATTGCTCAAACTATTCTTATCTATAACTAATTCACAGACTAAACCACAAGAACACATGTTTACAAATTTTTTTTGAAATATTTACAAAAAAGATTTTCTTTATCGATCACTTTTCAATACATTTTAACTATTCAGCTAAAAAAAAGCGTTAAGTGACAAAAAGAAACCTAAATAAACTTTGCCATCTTGAGGGTGTGGGTGTGCAGTTATGCCTATCGAAAGTTACGAGAAGATAGACAACAACATCCGCACCCTCAAAGTTGTTTTTTCGTAATTAATAAAATTTAGCAGTTAAAACTTTTAATCACACATGACAGAGTTGCTCTTACGGTATAAAATGAGCTAATTCAATGATTTACTTCAATTCGATCCAGTAAAAAATAATTTGGTACGCAAAGAAGTAAAAAAAAGATACGGAAAAAGACTGTTGATTACAGATATGAGTCAAGACGAAGCTGTTGCTGTGTCAGCATTATATAATTTCACTTCGTCACTTATCATTGCGCACTTTCTTTTCTCTCACTTAAAATATCATTATCTCTTGATTCACATACATATTCATTTAGAAACTTTAAAAATGAAGGTAAGTTGTTATCTATGCTGTTAACATTCCAATAAGCAAAATTTGATCATATTAGCTTGTTGTACTATTGATTCTATTTGGTGCAGCTGTGAGTGATTTATCATTAGAATGGGATAAATTCAAACGTGACTACAACAAAAATTATGCATCAGCTGCTGAAGAAATCGAACGTAAAGAAATATTTATTGAGAATATTAATCGAATGCGTGCTTATCAGCATACTTATCCCGATGCATCATTCACAATGGCAATCAATTATCTAGCCGATCGACGAATTCAGGTTAATTGCCACTTTCAGAAATAACAGACGAATGACTATATGTAATTATATGATAGGAACTTGTATCAAAGCCAAAGATTCATATTGAATCTCGACCAACAATTCGTCAAAGTTCTATTGAAACAAAGAACTTACCTGAATCGCTTGATTGGCGTGATAAAGGTGTTATCGGACCCGTAAGTGAACTTGCTGGCGAGATCGTGACTGCCGTTGTCAGCACTGGTAAGTATCATGTAGAGGCTAAGGAATTAATAATATTCTTTCACAACTATCCAATAGAACTTGTCGAGAGTCTTCATGCTATTCATACCAAGAACTTCATTGAAGGCAGCATCCAACGAGTATTCGACTGTTGCCCACAACCAGTTGATACTTTTGACTGTATACAGAATATGAGTGGTATTTGCCGCAAAAATGACTATCCAGAAGCTCTCGGAACATGCGAACCGAACAAATGCACACCATTTACAACGGTATGTGTAAGCGTATGAAGCAAAAAAGAAAGAAAGAAAGTTCAATCTTTATTTTTTGAGTTTTCTTGTTTACAATTTAAACGTAAGCAAGATGTTGGATTTATGTGAATTCTAGTTCAATAAAATCAACAGACTTATACCAGGTGATGAAGGTACAATGTTGATTTGGATTCAAGACTCAACACTCTGGGCTGAAATAGATGCTACTGGAGTGGGCTTCATATCATATACCAGTGGTATGTTAATATACTTGATATATTCATTAATACCTGTCTATTTCTCTCTTCAGGTATCTATGATGATCCCACATGTTCACAAACACAAGTTGATCAAGCGGTAAAAATAGACATATATTGATTTTTCGCATTTTTGAGACATCGACTTTGTAGGTACAAATTGTTGGTTACGGTATCGAAGGTGGTAAACCCTACTGGTTGTGTAAAAATAACTGGGGTGAGTATTGACTTCGATAGTGAGTGTTATCTTGACTATTTTTCGCAATCCTAGGTGCGAAATGGGGTGATCAAGGTTACATTCGAATTGCACGTGGTAAGAATATGTGTGCCATTGCCACTGTAGTCATACAAGTGGCAAGTACCGAGACGACGACTACTACACATTATTCAAGTAGCACTACACAATTATCTACGAGTAGTGCTACACAACCATCTACGGGTAGTACTACACAATCATCGACGGGTACAAGTAGTGCTACACAACCATCTACGAGTAGTACTACCCAATCATCTATGAGTACGAGTACTACTACACAATCATCTACGAGTAGGAGTAGTGCTACACAATTATATACGATTAGCTCAATCCATCTTATGGTTATATTTGTGATGGTGACAGTTGCTCAGACTATTCTTATCAATAACTAATTCACAGATTAAACTATAAAAACAAATGTTCACCTTTTTTTTTGAAATATCTACAAAAAATGATTTTCTTCATCGATAACT
>CAJNOI010000033.1:468590-504657 GCA_905250115.1 Adineta steineri
TTTTTTTTTGAAATATCTACAAAAAATGATTTTCTTCATCGATCACTTTTCAATACATTTCAACTATTCAGCTAAAGAAAAGTGTTATATGAGAAAGAAAACTAAATAAACTTCGTCATCATCGTACAAGTGGTTCTAACTCAGTTTTTCGCCAGAAGGCGATGCACTTACACCCAGTTCAGGAAGTCTCTCAACAGCTCGATATTTTCTGAATTTTTTGATTTACGAATCAAAAACAAAGATAACGGAGAAAAAGAAAAATATATCAGTTTCGAAAAATCATGTGGCAACTAATGCATTGTGTTACTCTGAAAAAAGTTGGTATATATACGTTCGACAGCCAGTCTAACAGTCATAGTGACAAATTTCGAAGAGAATATAAAAAAAGAAAGCAAATTTTTTTCAATTCATCGTTTAAGGCAATGTGTTCAAAGAATTGTGATAAAATTTGATGACAGAAAGATACATTATTAGTGCTACATATATCAATTTTTAGAGAATTTTTTCTTCTGTCATATTCTCTACAAAATATTTGTTTTGCACTACCTATTTTTACCTAAACGAACGTAGACGGGTCTGACTTCGGACATTTTCACGAAAAGTATTCCCATCATTTAGAATGATGATGATCAATATTGCTGATTTCGATCGAGAACTTATTGTGAACTAAGGACTACATCTATTGGCGAAGAAATAAAATGTTTATCACTTTGTTTCTGATTCGTAAATCAAAAAATACGAAAAAATACGGAGCTGTTCGGATACTTTTCGGACTGTGTAATTGAAAATAAGTTTTCATTCTTGATCCTCGTTAAGTACTTGATAACAATGATAGAACAAAAAAAATGCATCGTTGTATTACTCAGTAACTCGATCCTACGTGCTCGGTTCTCTCGCGCGCGTGTGCATACCCTATCATAATTGTCAGTACTATAAAAGCTGATAGTATTCTAAGTCATCATAAATATTTCATATTTTCTTACTTATGATGTCATCTACTATGTTATTCATTGTTTTATTGGTGATTACAGTTGCTCGTGCAGCACCTGTGCAAGATGAAACATGCGATGTACAAGCATATCGTCAAAGTCACTGTACGGCTAGTGTCTTTGTCCAACATGGTTGTACATCAGCCACTGTCGATTTAATCCATACTGATTTTCTTCAGTCATGCAGTTCAGTCAGATTGAACTGGGCTTATGCAGCAAACAATCTGACATTGATCATTGGAAGACAGGAACATCAAGCATTCACGGTTACTATCAACAACGATCAACTGATAGAGACTGTCTCACACATCTATCGCATTATTGGCAATCAAGAGACAGAAGTGACAACAAAAGACCATAAATTGGTTCAAAAATCCGATTCAAATGGTCAAATTAAACTTAAATTAGAAGTTCCACCAGAATTGATGCCTTATGTAGTTTTTGTTAACTATGATATCGATTAAACAGTGGAATCAGACAGTTTCACTAATATTTTATGAATAAAATGTGAAGTAAAAGTGAATCTAATTCCGACTCACCATGAAAAACACGGACATTTGTCAAAAAAGGGGTGGGTGTGGGTGTTATTATTATCTTATATCCAGGCCCAGACCCACACTAACACCCTCAAGGACTGCCTAATCACCTCATAATAGCAATGGAAAAGAAAGAACAAAGTAATTATCTCTCATCGATGAAATGCTTTTCGGCGAAAAGTAGTAGTATTGAATTTGAAGAGTGACGGAGACTGTTGACATAATATCGTTCTCGTTACATCATACTGCTTTTTTAATCTCTTTCTCTTTCTAGAACATTCTCCATTTCTTTCTTATCTTTCTTATGACTAATTATTCATACTTTCGTACTTCCAACATATCGTTATCTCTATTATCCGCTGGGTTTTTCTCAGCAAATATCGTACGATGTCCTTTGTATATATACATCGCCTTTTAACAAGACTATATTTTATAATTCTAATCGTGATTTGCACGTGTCGTCAGAGAGCCAAGTAGCATTCATTTTACAAAAAGGATTGTATAATTACGAGATACAAATGGAAATAACAAAAGATGAAACGACAGTGATAAATGTGAGTATATTTATTAATTGGTTGTGTATAAAGAATATAATTTATAAAATAATGTATTATAGTCTGATCATTCTTATCTCTACTATGATCCGAATTCAATTTCGAATTTTAATCGATTTCGTGTGAATCATACACATTTTGACTTGAATGTCGATTTTGATCGTCAACTACTTCATGGTCATGTTCAATTCGATGTTGTCCGTCTGGATCAAAAACAATGTGAGTATTCATCAACGATAAAAAACAATGAAATACCCCATAATCTTGATGGGAAACTTATTCTTGATGCTCATGAATTAAATGTAGAGAAAGTCATGTATGAAACAACATTACTTCCATTTGAAATCAAGCCCGAACATAATTCATTAACTATTGATATGGAACAAATTCCAAAAGAAGCTATTTCTATTTCAATTCTTATTTATTATTCAACATCACCTGATCAATCGAAAGCGTTACAATGGATGACCAAAGAACAAACTGCTGATCGACAGTACCCATTCATGTATAGTCAATGTCAAGCAATTCATGCACGATCAATGTATCCTTGTCAAGATACACCTGGTGTGAAAAGTACATATACAGCTAAAATTATATGTCCTAAACCATTAATACCGGTAATATCTATGCATTATACCATTCTTTTTACTAATATTGATGAATTTAGTTAATGAGTGCAATTCAAACCAAACATGATGTAGATACAAATACATTTTATTTTGAACAAACAGTTGCTGTTCCATCTTATTTGATGGCAGTTGCTGTTGGTCATTTGGTTTCATATGATATAAGTGATCGTATACGAGTATGGAGTGAACCAAGTCGTCGCGAACGATGTAAATATGAATTTGAAGAGACTGAACGTGCTTTATCTGCTGCTGAACAACTTCTTGGTAAATATCAATGGAAACGATACGATATTCTTGTTCTGCCACCATCATTTCCTTGTAAGTTGAGTTAAATAGTTTTTTACAAACGAAATTCTTGCTTTATTTAGATACTGGTATGGAAAATCCATGCATGAATTTTATTTCACCAGCAACATTAGTCGGTGATCGATCATTGACATGGGTGATTGTACATGAATTAACTCATTCATGGACCGGTATCATACAAACATTTGAATTATATATCTTTCATCGTTTTTTGTAGGTAATCTGGTGACAAACGAGAATTGGGAACATTTTTGGTTAAATGAAGGTTTTACAACATTTATTGAAGCAAAATTACTCGAAATTTTAGCTAAAGATAATGGTGAAGCTCGACGTTTTCATTCTGCTCAAGGATGGGAGGAATTAGAATCAACTATTATCGAATTTGGCTCAACTAATCCATATACATGTCTAGTTTATCGTCTGAAAAATGTTGATCCTGATGATGCTTATAATTCGAGTAAATTTAACCTATAGTCTTCTTTAATATTTTTTCTACCGAAAACTTTTTAGCACAATATCATAAGGGTGCAGCACTACTCTGGTTTCTTGAACATGATATTGTTTGTTCAGAAGTTGAATTTGATCAATTTCTTCGTTCATATGTTGAAAAATTCAGTCATCGAGTTCTCAATACAGATGATTTTATTCAATATTTTGAATCATATTTTCCACAGGCAAGTAAAGTTGACTGGAATTTATGGTTAAACACACCTGGAATGCCTCCAATTACTATTGATTTTTCAACTGAACTTGAACGACAATGCCGTCAATTAGCTAATCAACCTGAATTAATTTCTGATGCTCAAATGAAATTACTCAATTCTAATCAAATTGTTTATCTATTCAATCTTCTTCTCAATCAAAAACCATCAACAATCACGTATGATATCATTAAACAAATTGATAAAAATTGTCAAATGAATCAATATTCTAATGGTGATATATGTTATCAATGGTATCAATTATGTATTCGAATGAAATATATAGAAGTATTAGAAGATATTTTCAAATTTCTTGGAGAAAATGGTGAAATGAAATTTTTGAAACCATTATATACAGAATTTAAATTATCATGGCCGGAAATGATGCCAAAAGTGCATGAATTCTTTGAAGAACACAAAAAATATATTCATCCACTTCTAGTACAACAAATCGAACAACGCATCGGAAAATAAACTGATTAACTTTTTTTTTTAAATTAATCTAGATAAAAATATTTTATCAGTAATAAACTTTTATAAATATATATATATATATAATGCTTTATTTGAACGGATGTGGGTGGAGGAGTGAGTCAAAAAAAGAGATGAATACCATACCAACATCCACACCCACTCTCAATCAAGATTCTCGCTACTTGTAAGAAAGAACTAGAAGGATTGTAACTGAAACACTCTGCGTTTCGTACACTTAGTTCGCAAGACACTAACGTGTAAGGATTGAAAAAGTAGGCATTTTTAACGGTTCCCTATACAACATATAAACTGTTCGTATTTATATATATTAAATGAATCACTATGTATCAGTAGTTGTCGACGCTGATGTAATATAATATTTCATGTGTCACAGTAATTGCACAATATCTAATATGTTATTATTCAAACAGAAAGAAAGAAAAAATATTTGAGATAAACTGATAGACAGAAAAATAAAAGTAAAAAGGTAAACTTAAATATGTTTCACCGTTATGCAATTACACAAACACATGAAATATTATATTGCATCAGCCTCAGCAATTACTTATATATTATGGTTTTTTTTAAACAGATATTCCTTAAGAATGTCTACTTTTTCAATCCTTACACGTCAATGTCTTGAATTAAGTGAAATTTGTTCAAAATGTAAATGGAATTGTGATCATTATCAATCAAATGGATTTTGTCGTTGTAGTCCATACGGTAAACGAGATTGTGATATAAGTCGAGAACAATGTTGGGCAGACACCGTAATTAACATTGATCTTCCGCCAAATCCTCGACTTTCTGAAGTTAACATAATTATCGATGGTGATAATTTTTCACAACGAATTATAGTTGTATTAATTGATTATTTTATAAAGCAAGGATGTAAAACAGTTGCGATGGTTATTTCACCATCGAAATATATTGGAATTATTAGTGGAAGTTATGGTGAACAGGTCAAATCGGAGTTTATTCGTCTTATCGAAGGTGGACATGTACTGGTTATTTCGGCAGCTAATTCAATGTATTATGATCATACGGGTGGCTGTGAAGATGCGGTTGTTTTACACATTGGCATGTATCATCGAGCTATAGTACTCTCAAATGACACATTCAAACCGAAAATTGGTGAAGAACATGAATTCATTCCAAATACCAGTCTTCATGTAACTGAAACCAAAATTTCTGATTATGAAATCTCGCTAACATTCACCAATCCAAGTAATCTCACTCAACCAGGTCCTGATGTTTTAAACTATGTAATAGACAATGTTCTTGCACAAAACACACTGGCTGATCCTATATGTACAAGTTCATGTATAGAAGCCCATATTCCAGAAATTCTAAAACGTCATCGAATTTATAATCTGAATAAACATCTGGATCGATGTGATCGTGTTGTTTATGAGCATTATTCAAAATTAGACAAATATAGTCAAAAATTAAATACGTTTACGAACCAAATAGACAAAGCACCGATTAATGACATGGAATTGATTGAAACATTAAACGAGAGAAAACAACAAGTGATTGAAAATACAGAAGAATATAAAGACAAAATTGCATCATTATTAGAACAAAATGAAAAATTTAGGGAAGAAATCATTCAACAATTAACTGTATCAGGTCAGTTAAAACTTTCGGAAAAAAGGATTGAGAAAAAATTTAAATTGCTGAAGTCCATGAAAAAGGCAAACGTTTCAATGAGCTTTTCCTATAGAAATGTTCTCCATACTTCAATAGTCTAACAGTCGGCCCTCCGATAACTTTTACTTATACTAATGATTTTTTACTGTAGTTCAGTAGAAATTGAAAGTTTTAGAGGAGAATAATTTTGTCATTTTAAAAATTAATTTTCTCTGAAAGGAAGTAAAATATTTTTGGAAGAGCACTTCATATTCGTGTTGCTGACAGTGAGACTAATAAAAATCAATATAAAATCTTGACTTCATCTCTTACTAATTGAAACTATAATTATTTATCTGTTTTGTATCAGCAAAATGAATTTATCAGAATACTTTAGCTTAAAAGAATGATCTTTTTTTAGGTAACATTGATCATTTTAAACCCGTATCGATTCGCTCCGGCCTTCCATACTATATCTTTGGTTCCGAAAACAGCCTCGACAATGATATTTTAGTCCTTCTGAAAGACTATCAAAAACCGGCTACATATGTCGAATGCCAAAAACTGATGAACAAGTTTACTTACGAATTTCAAGACTTACACTGTTTCGAAAGCGACAAACCTATCAATATAAATCTTGCAGTTCTAACAGATGGTATAATTACATGGGTGTTGAAAGGCAATCCTGATGAAGCCAATAACGGTATCCTTCGTACATATCATTTACATAAACAATACCATCCACTCGAAATTCAGCGACTCGTTCCTCGTGATATTGAAAAGAAAATTATTCGTGCTACACGTTCTATTCTGTCTCAGCTAACAAAATCTGAACGACGACATAATATTAAAAACGCATTGAAAGCAAATCAACTCTATATTCGTCTCGATGCACTTAAGCCAATTTGTTTTCAAGAGCTCAATTTTAAACAATCCGAAAAAGATTTGACTGAAATAGTAAAATTGATTGCATTTCAACTTGGTCAGACAATGGCTTTGGTAAAAGAAAACATAGAACTGTACACAAAAATACAAGTAGCTGAATATGATCCGAGATTGAAGCAGTATCTAATGAGAGAATCGGGATGTAATTTGGAAATATTGACGCAAGTTAAAAATGAATATGTCGCAATGATTGAACATATGTTTGTTCAACAGCCAGAATTAAGAACGAAAGCAGAAGTACTAGTTACTGACTGAGTACAGTGCTTCTGCGTCTTGGACTGACCATCGTACACATCTCTAAAAAATTTCAATAGTAGAATATATTTCAAAATTTTCATATATATTCTGTGTTTTAATTCATATGTTTATTATTCAATAAAAACAACATTCGTACAAAATGAGTCTTCAGGAATACCGTGATCAAATATATTTCTTATCGCTCGATTGTAGACTACTTGCGTATAACTGTCTTCACTCTCTCATACACACACTCACACCTTCACCCTCAAGATATCTAAACACTTCTATTAGTAGAAGTCAGTTCTTATTTATTCATCCAAAATAAAAAAAAACTTAAAGCATAGCAAACGGATGTGTATGGATACCTATTTAAGACACAGTCCATCACATCCACATCCTCAATTGGTTACCAACTGATTGATTTTGCGTAATGCTTCTAATGCACCAAGAGGCAACGAAATGTTATCTTCATGCTGATCAATATTTGCTTGATATGAATTAATTCGAATATGTATTGCACGACCTCCACGTATGCGGTGTTCTGCTACAATACGTGCTGCTTCTGTCCGCACTTTGTTCATCACAGTACCACATCCAATTTCTAGAACAGTCAGTGCTTGTTCAGCTGACAATTCACGAAAGAATGTCTCGTGACGCATACGTGCAACCTCAACATGTGGTGCATTCCAGTGATCATCAACCGCCAATTGGGTACATACACGTGCTAGACCACCACATTGTATACATCGTGGTGGTGGTTCAAGTAGTAGCATTGTGTCCAAGTCAACTGATGGCATATTTTCAATATCAAGTGGCCATGGACTTACACCACAGCCATGCACACACTGTGCATCATACATTGATCCATGCATCTCAAATATACTGTCGAGTGAGAAACCTGTACGTACAAAATGGTGATCCAAATTTGTTGTTATAACACGTACATTGCTTTTATTACATTTATTCCAAGTATGAAGCATATGATACCCAACATGTGGCATTACATTCATGTATTCACGCTGTCTCGTAGTCCAATGTCCCCAAGCTAATGCGGGATTGCGCTCGAACAATGCATGATTGGATAAGTCATATAGACTTAGTCCGATTTCTGCTAGACGTGGATGTGCAATATGAATGCCACCGTAGTAATCTGGAATGCCAGCATCAACACCCATTCCAGCACCCGCTGCTATCAATAGTACGTCAGCATTGCGCACATATTGAGCTGCACATGATATAGCCTTTCCAATATCTTGTTGTTGATCTACAGTGATCACCATTATCGACAGGTTACTAATGAATCTATAATAGAACACAGTAGATTTTGATACTATTTACAAGACGAATTATATTTCACGGCTCCTAAAATCGTTTGGTGCAGAAATGCACAATTTTCAAAGCTCTTTCGAGCGATGAAAATCCGCAGCTCTCGAACTTGTTTTGATCAAAAATTATTTGCAATAAAAGAGTATTTTGGAGGACTTTTGGGCGATCCTGTACTTAAGTTTTCTTTACAGAAAAAGCTATACTAGGCTGAGAAATCGATATCTGCATGTGTTTATTTGTATCATTCAAGATATTGGATGCTTTTGGAAATGATCGATTGAAGATAAAATCTTAGGTATCAACTTAAAAAAAGACATTGAAACAGGGGTAACTCACATTACTAATACGCTTTTCTGGATATGTTATTTCCTTATTTCCATAACTAGAAAAATAAAATAGGGATAACGATCATTCATTAATGAAACAACGACCTACCATTCTTCCTAATTACATATTAGACAAGAATAACACTTATCATGTTCGCGACTACTCATTATATTTAACAAGTTGAATGATATTGCTATTTTAAAAATAACTCAGGAACATATATACAAGAACAACACAAGAAAAAAAAGTATCAGCATGATATAAGATAAAGTCTAGAAAAACAAAAACAAGCGTCAAAATTACGAAGGCATTACTCAATGCAAATAATAATACGATAAGGACTCTATAGTGAAAAAAAAGTAAAGAATTTGTCATTTCGTTATCGTATTTATATCTATTTTATAAATTATTTAATAAGACATTGAAAAAGTAGCGTCATTGTTACTTTAAACATAGATGATGACTGTACTAGTCGTTCACTACAATTCTATTTATGTCAATGCGTATATTCTTGATGTTTTCATAAGTAGATATGGGTATGACTTGGGTTTGGACGCAATACGCCTCATTCAAAATAAAAAATCGAAAAACAGTCGACATTTTGAAGAAAACAGGCATTTCTAAGACAGGATGAAATATAAGCAAACTTAATAGAAAAGTTGTACTTATTACAGGTGCTTCTGAAGGTACAGAACATGTTTTCATCACTGGACGTCGACAAGAAATGCTTGATGAACCTGTAAAAAAGATCAGCAGTACAAATATGGCCGATCTCGACAATCTATGCAACGTCATTAAGAAAGAAAAAGGTCGCCTGGATATCGTAACAGTAATGTTTAGAGATGTAGCTGATAGTGAAGTGACAAAATCAACTTTCATTACCGATTTAATAGCTATCGTATCATTGAGTTGGATTGACATGTCTGATGAAACGACCAAACCTGCAGTCTCTCGTGCTTTGGACGATAGCATTTATATTACACGTATCGAACTTTTTGTTGATGGAGGAAGAGAATAAATATGAAATATTTACTTTATGAATTTGTTCTTTTAATAAAAAATCTTTTAAGTTCATTAAAGATAGCTTACGTAGTATAGTTATATATTATTTCCTTGAAACTGAGATAGTCCTAAAATTTAAAAACTACAGACGACAATATAGCGAGTATGAAATCATACACGATTGTATTAATTTAGATGAATATTATTAGGTACATCAAAGTAGACAATCTCTCCCTGTTGTAGCATAAGAATACGATCACTATTGACGACTGTATTCAACCGATGAGCAATTGTTAATATGGTGCGATCACGAAACTTGTCAGCAATCACCTCTTGAATCATTCTATCAGTGACATGATCAACATTTGCTGTAGCTTCATCAATTAGCAATATATGACTCTTCTTCAGAATGGCTCGAGCAACACAAATCAATTGACGTTCACCCGCACTCAGGTTAGTACCCGATTCAGCTACCAACAAATGAAGTCCGTCGGGATGATTGCGCACTAATTGCTTGAGTTGAACAGCTTCTAGTGCTGTAAGACATTCATCATCTGAGAATTGTTCGAATGGATCAATATTATATCGAAGTGTACCACAGAAGAGTATAGGTACTTGAGGAATGACACTTAGATGAGAACGAAGTTGATGAAGTGAAATACGTCCAATATCGATGTCATCAATGAGTAGAGTTCCACTGATTGCTGATTGATCAACAAGTCGAAATAGAGCTTGAAGAAGTGATGATTTGCCAGCACCTAAAGAGAAAGCCGAAAATCTATATGTACCAGTTAAATAACAACGTTTGAAATAGTCTTAAAAGTGAAATAATCATACCTGTTCGACCAATAACGCCAACTTTTTCCTTTGATTCAATTCGTAGATTAAGATTTCTGAGTACGGGATCAAGTTCTGGGCGATAACGAAAAGTGTAGTCTTTAAATTCGATAGTACCACGAGAAGGCCAATCTTCTGTTGGTTGAATGAGAACATCGCTCTGGTTGCTATTTTGTTGACTTTCTGGTACTAGTTGACCATATTCATGAATACGTTCTGCACTGGTCATTAAATTTTCAGCTTCAGTCGATTGTCGTATAGCCCATTGAAAGAGACCTGTTAAACTGATACAATATGTAACACTAAGTGCTGCTGCCGCCGAGTCGATTTGATGACGTAAAAATACTGCAAGAAGAGCAGTAACCAACGTGAGAAAGGATACCATAATATCGAGTCGTAAACCAAACCAACGCGCCGACGTAAAGACTATGAGGTAAGCTCGTGAATTAGTATCAATTCTTTCCATAAACATATTTAAAAAATCACCTTGAACGTTAAATGCACGAATGCTAGTGAGTCCATCAAATGATGATGAGAACAGTGTATACATAGGACTACGTGTTACACTTTCCAATCGTTTGATTTGACGACTTGAACGCATGTAAAATCGACGAAGCCACAAAACAGAGGGAACCAAAGGAATGAGAATTAAAAGTACCCATGGATTAGTCTTTCCAATGATTGTAATAGAACCAATAATCATTAGTAGATATTGCATAGTATCAATTAAAGCTAGAGGTAAGGCTTGATCTAAAACTTGTTGATCTTTGCTTGCTCGATTCAAGATTCGTCCACTTGGATTACTTTCAAAAAAACGTAATGAAGTATACAAGATACCTTTGAGCATTCGATTGTGAAAGTGAGTCGAACTACGTAGCATAATATAGTAGACATAGCTAACACGTATTATTGCTACGATCAATGTGCAACCTATAGCTCCAAGATAAACATAAGCATAAAACGACGATTGTTGTTCTTTTTTATCTTGATCAGACCATATAGCGAGCCAAATGTTTGAAAAATCGTATAAAGCTTCATTGATGAGCATAAAAACAATCATTAAAAGCAAACCGAACCATCGTAAAGGTGGTGCAGTAAATAATTTTAGCCAAACACTCCACTTAATAGCACCTTCAACTAATGTTTCATTCTTAACAATTGAATTCATATCAATTACAGCAGCATCAGGTACCCAATCTGTTTCCTTGTTCGCAGATGATTCTGTTTCTGATGTATCATTCGACAGTTCCATTATAGGTATTTGTTCCATCTGTAATTCTTCAATATGACCATTTGTCATGAGAAATATTTGGTCTGTTTCAACTAAAAAATGTGTTTGATGTGTAACCAATATTCGAGTTTTTCCACGAAGGAGGCTTCGAGGACCAATGCATTGATCAAAAATATTCTTTGCTACCTTTGGATCCACAGCAGCAAGTGGATCATCGAGTAAATATAAGTCAGCATCAGCATACAGAGCACGAGCAAGTGATATACGAGCTCTTTGTCCACCACTCAAATTGACACCTTTATCACCAATTATCAATAAATCACCAACTTCACCAAAATTTTCTAGATCGACATCAAGACAACATGCTTTTATCACATTCGTGTAACGTTCGTCATTCATTGCTTTGCCAAGAAGAATATTAGCTCGAATAGTATCAGCAAATATCCACGCTGATTGTGGAGCATACGAAATTGAATTAGCATGCAGTTGTAGTTTCCCACTTACAAGATTAATCTCATTTAGGATAGCAGCGAATAAGGTTGATTTGCCAGCACCAATTGAACCTTTCACTCCAACTAAATTCCCGTTTCTAATTTTGAGATTGAGAGAAAACAAAGAAGGAGTATCTTTCCAAGAAAAGGATGCATCTTCCATTACGATTACATGATCTTCGTTGTCGTTTTCCATTTTTTCACGTTTATTGGACAACGTATCGAGTTGCATAAATTGATCGATTCGTCTTGCAGAAACGCGAGCTTCGCTGAATTTTTCGATCGCAGACGGTAATCCATTTGTTACTGGAACTCGAACCATAACGAAGAAAGCTAGTGTTGTGAATAGATCTTCCGATTGGAAAGTTCGACCCATTAACCAACTACCGCCGAATGTAGCAAGAGAAATTAATGGTAATGCAGAGAAAGCAAGAGCAATATTGAGAGCTCTTAAATAGCTCACTTTATAAATATTCGAAAGTTCACGTCGACGTGTTTCACGTACTCGTTGTTCCATAGCTTTTTCCCAATTATACATTTTAATAATTTGGCAGCCGTTAACAAGTTCATTGATCGCTTGCACACGCTTATCTGTACATGCCATTGTAGTGTTTCGATATCGACTGAATTGTCGACTGAAAAAGAACTGTATAGGTATCAATAAAATCAATACTGCATAGCCGAATAATGTCGGTAAACCGATATACCACCAAATGAGACCAAAACCTATAAGAGCTTCCACAATTGCTAGTAATGGAGAATGTACGAATACACTAAATTCTTCGAATTTACTGACATCATTTGCAACTAAATTGATCATCTGAGCAACCGTAGTCTTGTGAAGAGCTGCGGTATTGATTGTCAACAAATGTTTATAGATGGTCGATGATAAGCTATTACGAATTCGCATACCTATACGACTATTTCGAAAGAAGATTTGATGAGGAACAATGGCTTGTACGATGCAGGAAGCGAAAAGAGCAATACAAAATATATAACCATCGTACCATGGTAATCCTGATTGATCTTTAATAACGAGAATAATTTGACGAATAAGCAATGGCTGTGACAAATGAGCCATTATAAGTGGAAAAACAAGTAATATACTTATTAGAAAATCTTTAGCAAATGTATGGTTCAAAACGTGCCATGTACCTGGCCATTGAGAATCATACTGATTCACTCGGTTCAACAATGTTGAACATTGATCTTTGATAGCAAGATCGTCAAGATCATTCTCCACAAGTGTACGTTTATTACTTAAGGAGAGAATAGGTGTTATCCATGAATATAGTGGTATTTGAAACCATCTTGTACATGATGATTCAGCCCAATCTAACCGTGATGATTGTCTTTGTTCATCTAGAAGAATAAATTATTTATGGGTATAAATGTAGATCTCCACTTCATCTAGACCCTCACAATTTTATACATACTATAGGGAAATTGATCTGTCGTCATCAGAATAAACTTATTTTATAATTTTGCTATTGTTTGAGACTCAGGTAACACTGTAAAAATTGTCGTCCTTGAAGTTGTTGTTTCAAATATGATATTTACTTCATCACATATTCCTTATCATTCTTATATATGTAGTTCTTTGCACACATATCTTGCTACTCTTGATGTATTTATCATTTTCTTTTTTTATTTCAGACAAGAAAAATTCTATTTATTTTCACATGATACTTTAAGAGAATGTTGATGATCGATTCAACTAGCTGTTAATTTCAGTCACATGTTAACTATTGAAAGATTTTTTTAACAATTCAATAGCGACACTCTATCGACAACATAATTTATCGATTGTCCATAAAAAATAGCATCGTTGTCTATGTGTAACACATTAATTTTTCGCATTATTAATGCGCAATCAACATAAACATCTTTGTGTAGCCGTTGACTTTTTTTGCAGTAAATTGACAAACGTTTGTGACGTTTTGATATTGTGAAAAAGAGTTGCAAGATCACTATAATACAATAATATATTTTAATCAGTATTAACTGTAAGCAAATCCGTCTAGTTTATATGACAATGCTTATCAATATGCTTCGTTTGAATATTGAGACGAGTTGTAAAATAATTGCTATATATAAAAGTACAACTATTCCTGTGAAATGACATTCATTGTAGATGTTAGCTATAATATATATTCACTATTCATTTAATAAACTTTGTAACAATTCATAAATATTAGTTCTTGTCGAGAAGTTTTAACGTTTAGCACGTATTCTAGAGATAAAAAGTGAAATGATTGGATGAAATCGTATCAAAAACCAATATGTTTGTCTAATTCTAGAACTATGAAGTGTATTTTTTTCATCTCACACCGTTCTTCCGATATGAATCACAACCTGTCATACTGAAAACAGTTTGTAAATTTATCAAGACTGATTTCTGGTTAGGAATCGATTCAGATGTAATCATAATCTAAAACTTGAACTTAATTCTCTATAAAAGCTTCATTCAGTCATTTTTAATTCGAAAAATCGTCACTTTTCACATCGATCCGCAGACTATTTTGACTTTTTCTCGTCTAAATTTTTTCTTTCTTCCTTTTTCAATCCATTCCACGGACGCACGCACCCTTGAAATGCTTTTAATATTTCTTACTTTTTTCTTCATTCTTTTTTTTTCTCTCTTTATTCAAGTAAAGCAACAAAGTATTTTTTTACATCCATTCTTTCACAACAGCATGTGCTGATAAGAGAAAAAAACCCACTAGTTATTATAATTCATCGTATATATATATATCGAATTTACTCGAAGTAAATTGTTTTATTTGATTTAGGATATATAGTGAGAATATTTTGTACACATCGAACAACTGCATAATAATATAAAACAAACTAAAATAGGAAAAAGTCAATTAAACCTCATAATCTGGTAAGTGTACAGCTAAAAAATCAAATATTTTTTGCTTAAATTTAATGACTATCTAGGACATTTTTTTCTCTAATGAATTCTAGATAATTTACATATTTTTTGTTCAAATACATTATCTGGAATGGGTCTGTTGAGTAAGGTACTCAGTATTTTTATTGGTCGAGAAAAATTAACAGATGCAGCAAAACGGATCGGAAATATTTTCGACGATGATAAAAGTGCTGGGCAGTCGTTTTTTGATCACGTTTTAGCGTGTTTGATGACTTTCGATGAAGAAAACGGTCAAGCTCAAAATAACGCATTTTACGACGACGTACACTTCATAACTCAATGTTTCAACGAGAGTTTCAAGTCACCAGAAGAATGCGAGAGGTTCAGCGAAAGAATTGATACATACTTCTATGTGTACTCACGGATCCGAGAATATTTGGTGATCATCAAGACGAAGCATTTCACATGTTATCAGTTAGAGAATAGCATACAACAACTTTATGACGCAATCATTTATCATGCATCAAAAACTTTCTTGGATACAAAAGGCTCAAAACCAAACTTATGTACAATCGATAATGATCTATTGAAAAGGATGAAGATTGATTTTTATCGTTTGGAAATAACAACAGTTCATAGAGATAAATTAAATTATTTTCTCTGTTTTTGCAAACTATCATTGCAAGCCTCTTTATTAATCGATCCTGATAAACGTTTGCAATGGAAAACTATTATCAATGATGTTAAGCATTTTGAGGTTTACTTTCAAGATTTTATTAGACAATATGCTAATTTTGCTTTGGAATTCAAAGATTTCCCATTAGATGTACCGGGTTTCGTGGAACTTATTTCGCGACTTACTCTAGTCGCAAAATCTGATGAATCGCCATTGTTGATACTATGCGAGCATTTCGAACTATTAAATTTGAAGCATGACGAATTTCTTGATCATTTCCTCCCTATTTTCAAAAGGACGTTAAAGCATAAATTATATAAAATGGTTCATGTTGGTGATTTTCTTAAGATACTAGGTAGTTATGAACGTTACTTTGCAGAATACCTATCCGCATACGCAGCTTGTGTCGACACAGATACTCTTTGGAAGCTTTTCTTATATCTATGCCAGACAAGCGAATTGAATGAAATTATTCAAAAATATCTTCTTCTGGAAGTGAATAATCGCATTTCCAACGTCACTCGAAGTGCATTTTTTGATTATATAAAATTGGCCGATACATCCAGGGAACAAATGAAAGAAGAGAAACGTTTTCTCTTTGGAAAAATTTATATGGCTATTTTCAATGCTTTCATTATGCATCAACTGACAGAGGAACAACATCGGTATCAATACTTTGAACAAGATTACGAAAAACTATTAAAAAGTCTTATTCGATATTCATTGTCAATAAAGGATGCAACTAAGGAACCTTCTTTCTCGTTGATTCTTCAAAATATGCTGTTCTGGAACGATAAAAATTATGGCAACTCAAAGGAAAAACTGAAGAATCTATTCCGCAGAATGAATGAATTCGATAAACAAATTCTGGATTCTATTGATCCCAAAGATACTATCCATGACGATTGGATTCAAACCTCTCTACTACTAAATACTCCACAAGACTTCGTGGATATATTAGATTATAACTTTTATCGAAATCTATGTGAAAAGAATGCGAAAAATCAATGGGCTATCTACACTTGGGAACGAATCCTCAGTTTAAGTTTTATAAAACCAGCATTTGATAAAACCAAAGAAGTTCTAGTGAAACTGAATCAATGGATGACAATCGTTAAACATGATCGATATGATGAAAATGACGTATTTACCATTATTTTTATCAATCAACTATTTAAACATGTGATTTCACGATATTCTAAATCGATTTTGTCCCTTCCGAATATTGAAAATATTATGGATTTTATTATTTCATTGCAAAAACAAAATGATGGAACTTCTATTCGTGAAGAAATGACTCGTTTCGTCAAGCAAGTAGAACAATCGATCAGCAATGTTATAAAACTACAGGGTACATTTAAAAAAAAGATGTGACACATAATGAATACATTTGTTTTTTTTTAGAAAGTTGTGCGATGTACCTTGATTCGTCGAAAGAGTCGATCGCTGATTGCTTTGTTTCAAGTTACGATATAAAGTCAATTATAGATTTAGCGAATCCACAGGTCTTCAAATTTCCTACAGTTCCAACAAATTTGATATCTCTACTACAACCAGCACCAAGTGACATAAACATTAACATCAATGAGCCTCGTGTTACCTACTATCATCACTTTCTCGATCAGGTCAAACACTGGATTAAATGGTATGATGAAATGACAGCAGTTCTTATTCATATTATCAATTTTCTGAAAGGATTTCATATCGAAAATGCAATATTATTGTACGCAGATTTACATCGAGCGAGAGATAAATCAAAAATAACAGTTACAGAAATGAAAGAATTTGTTCAAAAAACTTTTGCACTAGTTCAACCATTCAAGAATCTTCGGAGACTTTGTAGCATGATGAATTGTTTAGTTCCATTTCAAGTTCTTAATACAGCAACAATTAATGAAGAACATAAATCTTCGAAATTTATTGAACAAGTAAAACGATCTCATCCAGATAATTTCTTTAAAATTATGGCTAAGAAAACCGCATTTCGAGATATTAAAATTCAAGAGCGTCACCAGATTCAATGGTTTATCGCTAGTGAACGATTACAAATTATTGTACACGTTACGTTTACTCCTGACGATAATCATGGAAAGATGAAAGTGCTGTCCTTAGGTGATACACTTAGTGTCGAGAGACATACAATCGAAGGTGAATTTGAAACTTTAAGCAGTGGAATGTTGACAATAGAAGTGAATAATGAAAAAGGACAAGTTGATCGAGTGGTTTGGTTTCGTGTTAAACAGGCTTCAGTATCAAAATCTCATCTTTTCGAAGGAATTTTCAATATGATATATTCATCATCTTGCGGCGAAAACGATCGCATTGTTACTGGAAAAGACTTGGCTACAGTTTTGGAGAGAGTTTTTCAATTTATTGATAGCCTTTTGAATGGACGAATGAAATTAAAAGATATGGTTGATCTGAAGGCTATCTTTTGCAACAAGAATATTAATGTCCGCGATGAAGTGAAAAAGTTATTTTCCTATCGCTTGATAGCCAATGATAATAACCAACAAGAACCAGTTAAAAATACTGAAGTTACAGAACAAGAAATCGAACAAGTGTGTGAATGGTTGCAGATTTATCAATATTACAGTTACATTAATATTATTGTCACTTGTGTACAGCAATTCAACATTATTTCAAATGATAATGCTGATGAAACGATTAATTCAATCATACAGTTAAGCGACGAAAACTGTTCGCTAAAAGAGATTTCTGAAAGATATCGAAATCTCAAGCAACAATTTCGAAAATTAACCAGTCAACATTTACAACTGATCAAAACAGCATCCGAATGTTCAAATGTTATCCAAATGATGAAAAAAGCTGAATTATACACAACTCATGGAAGACGTCGCTTTCAAGAGCTAAGAGATAATTTAACAACACAATTTCAACTTCAGGAAAGAAACAATATGATTCTTAATTCGTGGATTATCGTCTACGGACTTTGTGAACCTTTTACAATGAAAGCAAAAACTCTTGAAGATTTCGTTGACAGTGTAGCTAAGTTACCTTACTTCGAAGATACTCCAGTGACACACATGCAAAGTAAGAAATTTATTTAGAAGAAATATCATCATCATCTCCGCTTTGTTTTTAGTTGTCAACGATAACATACAACTTGTCAATATGTGGCTATCAGCTGAAGATGCAAACGTACTAGATAACGCCTTGATAACTATGGAACATCTCTATCGTAGTGGCGTCGTTCATATTCAATTAAGACGATTGATTAACGAAGAATCAAAATTTGAAATTGAGTATTCAATCAATAAAACTCAAACCTTGATCAAGGAAGATCCGGAAAATTTAGTCGACGAAAATGATGGATTTCAACAGCCAAAAGAACCTGAGAAAATTAAATTTGTCATGGCTACATCTGAAGTTGATGATCATAAACTGCAGCTGACATTTTGTAATGTCGATCTTTCTGAAGCAATGAAATCGAAAAGAATTTTATTAAATGAACAATTGAAACTATTGAACACGGTCAACAATATCTATTCAACAATGATTCAATTAGAAATGGCCGGTCATCCCGATTATCAATTGAAAGAAGAAACACTTCAATTGTCTGATCGTGCAGGTGAAATTAGTCGAATTCTATCTCGAATGAAAGATAATGAAAATGAAGAGATCGACATTTTGAAAAGACTCGTTGAAAGACAAACAGATCAACTTCATTTAATTCATCAGCAAATGGTAATTAATTACAAACTCTGGTTAGAACATTTAGAAGAATATCGAAAGTTGACACGTCTATTACAATTGTTTTCCAATCGTCAAGTGATGATATTGATCATTCTATTGACCAAATCAACAGAAGATAATCGAACAAAATCGAGTTTCCTTAAAAAGGTACATTTCAAAAGTGATAAGAATTTCAATGATAATCGAGAACTTGAGTTAACGATTGAATCACTGAGACATTATTTACGTTCATTACGTTTGTTTACTTGTGATCTATCAACTGAGAATATCCAACGATTATATGTCAAACATCAAATACCGAACAGATCCAATAGTGAATCATGCTTGAAGAAATTATCTGCATTCTTGAAAGAACTTCTTCATGATGGAGAAGAATTATTTATCGAGAGAACAACAGTCAATGACAATCAGCAATATTTAGTCACATTGACTCATAAAGATCAATTAGCTGAACCAAATCCACTTGATCATGATCTTGATATGGAAACATTTTCAATTCTTGTTAATATTCTCAGTCATCGTTTACCAGCATCGTTTCAAATCCTTTGGTGTTCTCATGCAACAGAAGATGATATTCATCTATTCTTCATTCGTATTCAAACATTCTATCATCTCACATTTGTGATTATGGATATCGACAAGATGCATCATCGATTAAGAGAAATATTGTTCAACGAACAAGATATATTGACGAAATATGATCGACCACATGGTGAAGTTTATTATTTCTCGAGAGAACTAACATCAAGAAAAGGATTACGACCGTACCATATAACGCCACAAATACGAAACTCAGTAGTGGCCAATAAAAAACTTAACGAGCTATTTCAAAGTAATAATTTAATCAAACCTCGACTACGTGTAATTTGTGGAAAGGCTGGTATCGGTAAGTTGAAAAAATTCATTTGTGCCAGTACTGATGACCTCTATCTTCCTTTAGGAAAAACCCATCGAATTAATACTCAGTACAAAACTCCGCAAACTTTATCTATGAGTATTAATGATCGATTGCATTTGACTACATTAATCAATACATTGCTCTCATTTGATTCAACAAAAAATGATGAAGAGCCCAAGGTTTATTTCAACATTTCAATTCATGCTCCATTCATTGAACTTAATCGTACATTCTTTTCGTTATTTGTTTGTGGTGCATTGTCGGATACGGATAGTGGTTTAGCATTTTCATTACCAAATGATCACCCATGGACATTCTTCATTGAAATTCCTCATACAGATAAATATAATCGAAATATTAGTGATAATTTCATTCAAATTCTTTCATTGTTATCTTTATTGAATTCAAATAATTTTGAAGAAGTTACTGAAAACAATCACAGACTTCATATTGGCAAGCAAGAAGAACTTGTAGCGCGATTTCTGAAAGCATATATAGATGGAACAATAAACCGACTTTACGTCGAAACTACTGCAGAAAAAGATACTGGATTGCAATTCGCTCCATTGAATAATGAAGAAGAATGTCGACGTCAGATTAACGATTGTATGGCAAGAAATGCACAAGAATTACAACGAAATAAAATATCTGAACTTTCATTTGTCAAGTTTTTATATCGACGTGTTCGATTTTTTACTGACTCTGGATTTTATCGTTTCAACGACAATGATGAATATTTAGGCACACGAGCGATGGAACAAATGATAGAAGAAGCGAAAAATCTTTCACAAATGAACTTTCAAAGAATTGATTATCCTCGAATATTTCTCGTTTATGATCCTGGTTTCTCACTTTATTTGCTACATACTGAGTGGGATTGCGTGCCTCAAAATTTGAAAGAAATTTTCAAGCGAGAAGATCCAGCAAAACGAAAAGAATTTAAAGAAAAAAATTATTTTGCCAAATGTTTGTCTTGGCTTCTAGATATTTCATATGATGATTTTATGGATGTAATGAAGGAAACGAAGTTTATTCTTACTGGAAACTTTACCTACAAGCTGTTTCATGTTCATGAAAGAAAATTAACGAAGCTTCCTTTAATTATTGAAGGTCATACGGGTGTTGGTAAAACATATTTACTAAAATTTTATTCGATGCTACTCAATGCAAAGCTTACAAAAGGTTCTCTCGATGAGAAAGTATCACCACGTATTCGAGAACGAATATGTGTGTGGTTACGTAAGGCAGTGATTGAAACAATATTGGAGAAGAACCCCTATTTGTACGATGCAATATTGAAGCAAATTCAACCAAAAATATCTAGAAATAATGAGCAAATTAATCAACCAGAAATCGATCTTCCATTTCAAAACCAGGATGAAGAGGAAGATGATGATGATGATGATGAATTTGAGGTGGAAGCAGCTATAGAACAAATACCTCTTCCTGGTCGAGCAGTCCGACCAATCGATGATAAATTTTCGAAAGAGATCAAATCCATACTTTCAAGTCATGGTTATGATAATGGTAAATTACGACTTATTTGGAAAACAATTATCAATATTACTCACAATACAGATTTACAAACATATCGCATATTAAATAAATTACTTTACGAACACATCACATTTCATATTACAAGTTTTCCTCTGATGAATATCACTCCTCAACTTGGACAACTACTGAATCCGAATACTCTCGAAGAATCACCTCTGAACTCAATCAAATTATTTGATGAATATTTAATGCATATAAATACTAAATCATTATTCTATCGTCTTCTCCTTCATCCAGGTATTGCAGAAGAACAATTAGAAGATTTTATGAAACCAATATGTCAACTGGCTAATGAAGTTCCTGATGTTGAATTAGTGATATTTTTCGACGAGGTAAATACTTCATCATGCCTTGGATTGTTCAAAGAAATGTTCATGGATGGTACTTTACATGGAAATAATTTGCCTACGAATATATTTTTTACTGCTGCAATTAATCCATCGTCAGTAAAAGAGGATGATAAAAAGGCGGTCCATCGTAGTGATTATCTTGTTCATCAATTACCACAAGCTCTGGAAAATCTGACAATTTCATACAGCACATTAGAATCAGATACATTGAAGGATTATATCACAAAGAAAATCACTACATTTTCTCTTCCAGGACAAAAATTGACATTTATCGATTTCTACATTCAAGAAATGCTCACCGATTGTATATTAAAAGCTCAAGAATTCTGCGAAGAGTTTCTAGGAAAAAATTCTGTTTCTCAACGAGAAATTCAACGATGTTTCAATCTAATCGAATTCTTTTGGAAAATGAGATTCGATGATGATACAGTTGAACCTGATGTAAAACGTTGTATTGCGTTGGCATTAGCTTTGACCTATTACTTTCGACTTCCAACGAAAGAAGATAATGATCAACGAAATGATGAGAAAACTCCACCACGAGAAAAGTTGGCTAGTATTCTATCGCGAAAAATTCCAGATTTCGTCGGTATCATAGAAAGAGAATTGGTAAATTTTGTTAATCCAAACAATTTTCTGATTCCTCAAGGTGTTGCGATTAACCAAGCAGTAAGCATTTAATTACATGTTTTGCAATTATTTGACTCATCATGTCTTTAGGTTCGTGAGCATATCTTTGGTATTGTGGTTAGCATTGTTACTAAAACACCTTTGTGCATCATCGGTGCTCCAGGTTAGTACCTTAAATTTGAGAGATCTCTGTATTGACTATTTCTTTTTGCCTGTAGGTCAATCGAAGACACTCTCGTTCCAGATCGTTCTTCAGAATCTGCAAGGTCCGCAATTATCAAATACAGCATTTTGTAAAAAGTTACCTGCCATCGATCCTTTCTTCTGTTTGGGTTCGAAATATACTCGATCAGAAGATATTGCATACATTTTGGATCGCGCTATTAAACGTGAACAACACTACGAACAGAATCGAATGAAAACACGATGCGTAAGTGAATCAAATATGACTCACAGAACATATACAATATTGTTCTTATTTAGGTTGTGTTCTTAGATGAAGCGTCACTACCCGACGAGAAAAAAATGGTTTTGAAAGTATTACATCCTTATTTGGATGAATGTAAAGTGGCTTTCGTTGCTGTTGCCAACAAATCGTTCGATGCTGCCAATGCCAATCGAATGATCTGTATTTATCGATCTTTACCATCGAGAGAAGATCAACACATTCTGGCTTATGGATGTCTGGGTTTGAAAATCGATAATCAACAACAGCGAGTCAATGATCGTCTGAAAAAAATTATTAATGGTCTTTGTCAAGGTTACCGTCGTTTATTGAGCACTCAATCTATTCCACAAATTTATCATGATCGAGATTTTATTTACATGTTACGTCAATTACGCTTCGAATTAACGACGACAACAGATGAACAGGAAACACATGTCGATGGTATTACACCTCTCAGTCTTCTTCATGCATTGGAAGAAAATTTCAATGGGATTTCGAAAGAAAAATTCGAAGAACTTCTTCAAATTTTTTTCAAAGCTGTCAAAGAAGAATGTCCAGATTTTCGATTACCACCGAACCAACGCCGAAACATACCAACGATTCTTCATCAATCGATGAAATTGGATTCTGTTCGACGCCGACTCTATGGACGATATAAATTAATTATTGATGAATCAGAAGATGAAAGCGCTGTACGTCTATTGGCACAGAGTGGCGTTCTTGATCTTGATCCAAATAAAATAGTTGTCTTTCGAATGTCCGATTTTCCAGATGATGTCAATAATGAATTACGAAACGTCGAGATTCTTTCAACGATCAAATTATGTATGGAAACAGGTAAAACTATTCTAATGATCAATACTGGACGTATTCATGGTTCACTTTATGATGTTTTCAATCAAAATTTCTCGATTATGGCTACAGGTGATAACAGAAAAATCTGGTCAAAAGTTGCCATTGGACCAAAAACGATCGATGTTGTCGTTCATGAAGATTTTCAATGTATTGTTCATATCAATCGAAATGAATTCAAAGAGATTCCAGCACCATTTCTAAGTCGATTTCAAAAATATTCATTATCAATTAAAGATTTTTATCAAATTCGATGGGCTAAACTTTCCAACGAAGAACAGAGATTGATGGAACAGGTCGAAGAAAAAGCTCAATCATTTGTTGAACATATTGGACAACAATATTTCTATGGTCTAAGTTCAAATACACTTTATTCGTGTTTATTAGGATTGATCAAGAAAAATGATGAAGAAGAACGTTATTATCTGAATATTCCTCAACAATACACACAATTAACAATGAAATCAAAATCCGTGATAGAACACAATTTAACCAATATTTTTCAATGTCTTCTACGATCAGTTCTTTCGAAACTAATGCAATTGATCTCTCCAGAATCCATTATTTTAAAACTACCAACTTTTGAAGATCAAGTATCACGTTGGATCTGTACGAATTACTTTGAAAATCAAGAACATTTCAGTCTTGAAAATTTTCTTCGAACTTTGACGACATCACCAATATCATCAATGGATATTTTCGATTTGGAAAATAGTAACGATCGACCAAAGGAAATATTGCGTTCGACAACTAAAGTAATGATATTTACACGAACATCATCTCATATCACTGGTCTCAATCAACAAACTAAACATGAATTATTTTCATCTTTAAATGAAGATGATTTAAATCTTTTCACTGATAAAGTTGATATTCTCAATTTGGTATGTAGAATTATTTATATTATCTCCTGATTGTATATGTTTACTTTTAGTCGATCATCGAAAATTCTGCTGAATTAGAAGAACAATTTATAAAATATGAAAACAATACTGAGAAAAATTTACTGATGATTGTAATTAACAGTCGTAGCAATCAACAACGTTTACATATTCCATATATTCGACAATTAATTGATAAAGTTGATTATCGATGTAATTCAGAAAAACAAGATAATTTCAAATATTTTCTTCTACTCGTACATTCACCAGCACAAACAATTTATCATCAATCATCATTTTCATCGATATTTCTACATCATTGGGATTTTTATTTCTTCGATACATGTTTATCAAATAATTCATTTTATATAAAGAATTTCATACAAATTCTTACTTCTTCTTACGATAACAAAGCACATCAAAATGATAATCAAATACTTTGTGATTACAATGTTTTATTTGACGATTGTCTTTGGGATTTTTGTTCTCGAATTCAAATTGTTCTTCAACAATTATCAAGTGATTTATTTGCGAATCGATCTGCTTACGAATTTTATCAACGTCAAACAAGTACATTTCGACGTGTTCAATATTTGAAAGAAATTCTTACACAATGTACCGAATTACAAAAACGAATTGTTAATAAATATCAAATGTATCTATCATTAAAAAAGAATGCATCAAAGAAAATTTACACATTAATCTATCAACTTTCCAAAGATATTCTTTGCGGAAAACGTTTCGATGGTCTTGTTGATTCGATTCAATCTCAAACTCGACTTTCCTTCAACAATTTTGTATGTAATATTCTCAAACATATCGTTAATGATTATGGATTAGAAACTTTATCGAAACTTTCGAATATCAATGATGGATATGATACTATGTTGAATCTAATTGATCATGTATCAGTATCAAATGAACAAGAAAATGATTTACTTTCAACTAATAGTCAAACTATTTTTCAACTAGTGACACATTATGCATGTATTCCTCAAACGCCTCTCTATCATCTTTTTCATCAACGAATTAAATCCTATTCCGATGAGATTAAATTGAGATTCATTGAAAGAACAGCCGAACAGAATAATATGAATGAAAATGAACATACTGTTGAAGAATTTCGATTTGAATTGATCAAAGCAATTGAAAAAGATTCGATTTTAATGAAAATTGTCAATAGATCCGTTTTAGAAACATATTCAAATGATTTAGTTCAAACATTTTGTACGATTGTTGAGAAAAATTTTACTGATGATCGTGTCAAATGTCAAAAATCAATTGAATTTATCTCTCGATGGTTACGTTTAGTCGATGAAAATGAACAACGAGTATTAGATGAATATCGTCATGAAGATATTTGGCGATTAGCTCATGTTTACACATCGTTTGAATACGATCGAAACGATTTATTTTCTTTATATTCAGCATGTCGAATAATGGATCGTCTTGATCAAACTCAAATGTTTTATCATCAATTATTTGACAATGAGAATTCAACTCGAAGTCTTATTCGTGAACGTTTATTTCGACGAATGTTTGATGATCTATGGGAAAATCTTTCTAATGTATGTTTTAATCATCAAACTAAAGAAACATGGATTTTATGTTATACAATGATATCGAAATATTATCCATCTAGTAAAGTTCTTGAACAAACACAACTGATTGATATTAAATCTCGTATTGAATTTATGAATTTGGCTTATTTTATTCTTCTTAATGAAAATTTAACAAAATCTGAAGAACTTGTGATTAAATTACTTCAACAATTCGAATTTCTTCAAGAGAATGAGCCAAACTATTTTGGTGGACAACAAAAATCACCCTATATTGAAAGATATTCATCGATTGTTGAAACTGTTAACAAATATATCGAAGAAAACAATCTTCCGAAATCTACATTAATGATTGATATTCAACAATGGGTAATTTCAATTTTAAAAGCAAATGATACAGCATATCGTGAAGAAATATTTTCATTATTTAAATATTTAAACCAACCAATTTGTCCGTTATCATTGACGATAAAAGAATTTCTTTTTGATGAATTGGCGAATATATATCTCAAATATTTACCACGAAATCAAATGGTTAAAGATACATGGGATCGTATTCATCTTCTTCCAACAATGATTCGATGTGTATCGGATGGAAACTTACTTGAAAACTATCGTTTACCATATCATCCATCAGTGATCAATCAAGAAAATACTCGATCGATATTGCTCGATCTTTTCTTTTCTTATATGAAACGATTGATGACTAATGAAGTAGTTCATTGTACATTGATCAATAAAATTATACAATCGACAACTCCAACCATTGATATTCGTCAACTTCAACCGGTAGTCGAAACTGTTTTTCGACAATTAAAAGATTATTTTCTTATTCAATTGACAGCTCTTCTTCTCTGCCAAACCGATCGATCAGTTGAAGATCAACATGATATCAATCGTATTCTTTTGTATATGATCAATAATTATCTATCGATTCAAAATAATGCAACAGAATTGAATGAACCACTTCAAAATTTTCTTTCGATCATTGTTTCTAAATTTTCATGGAATTATCTGTTAAAAATACTTAAATCAGATGATATTCAACAACAAAATCAACAGTGGTCAATAACTTTAGCTCGATTTTTTGAGACTGAACAAGCAATACCAATAAAACAATCGTCATTACAAATGAGTCATCAGCTAGGATTCACATTAGGATCAAATGATGAACAATCAATCTTTCCACATCTTCAACAACCCTATATAGAATTGAAAAGAATTATTGATCAATGTATTAATCAAAATAACGGTGAACAACGCTGGAAACTATTTACAGATTGGATTACTGTGAATCGTCAAGGAAATCCACCAAAGCTGCAACTTAATGAAATCAAAGTGATTGTTTTAGTAAATATTTACTATGAATATTTTTGTCAAGATCGCTTAACATCGATTGATTCATTATTACCAATTATTGAAAGAAACTTGGATCTTTCAGTAGAAGAAAGACTTGTTTTTCGAGCTCTTAGTCAACCCGAACAATCAATGATTGGTTATCCAAAAAACCAAAATGATGAGAGAAATACATTGAATAATTTCTTTACTCCACAATGTAAAAATGAAGATGAACTTCGAATTCGTCATTGTTTAGTTAATCTAATGGCGATGATTCTTCTTGGTGGAAAACAAAGTTTTCTTTGGTCATTTGCATTTCAGCCATTAAATTTACTACACACCCACGGTTAGTAGTCACAACGTATTTCGATCATTTGCTATGAAATACGATTATTTTGAAATTTTTCTAGGTTTTGGTACAACGGCTCAACAAGCGATTGAAGAACATGGAGTTCATTATGATTGTGGCTGCGTCATCGATGAAAAAGGTGAATTGCTACAATTTTCAGGCAAGCCGAGTTTATTGAATGTACCAGGAACCTATGTGGCATATTTTTCAACCTATGGGGCTATGGTAAATTGATTGATTCATGTATCGAGTTAAGTTTATCATCCTCTTTTTTAAGGCCTGGCATTTACTGTTATACGAAAATTCAGTAAACAATTTACATGGTCCTGTCTTAGCAAAACATGCTGTTGGTAATGCAGAGAATGGAGGTCGAATGATGGGCAATCAAGAACGAACAAAAGTGTGTCATTTCGTTTGTGCTCGTCTCTTATCTACATATCATTTTCTTTGTGTTCGTTTCAATCAAGATGATACATGTATACTTATTAATCGCTGTTCAGAACAAATGGCACATTTAACTCTTCAGCAACAACCATGGATTAAACCTGTTTATGCAACATATGATGATCAATTCAATGCTGAAAGTCAATATCAACAACACGTCTTCTATTCTATTCTTCAAAAACTACCCAATTACAAAGCTCAAATCAATCAATTAAATTTACAATCAGAGATTCAAGCAAATTTACAAATCTATATCGATCAAATGCCTATTGTTGTTAATTATGAACATTTCAAAACTGAACTTCATAATCCAAAGAATTTTTCATCATCATTAAATATTTTACGACGTATTCTAAGTACTACTGGTTTTCTTGAAATGACTCGATCGATTTATGATTTAAGTCAGTTCTATCTTCTTCTACATCAAACTTATAGTTTTTTGATTGAACGAGATGAATTCATTCAAATAACATTAGAAGATTTATTGAAACGTGCCGAACAAAATTCAAATATTATCGATCAACGTCTTCGTGCACAACATCATTCGATCATTGAAAATGGATTAAAAGCTATCAATTTATATCATACATTTACTGATGGATTGATTCAACCAGGAGCTTGTGATGAAACTCAACATTTTGATAAAGTGTCAATTGAAACACCGATTCATTATTTAGTAACGAATGAAAATCATGACGAAGGTGATATTGTCATGAGAATTCTAAGGTAAGAGTGGTAGCGGAAGTCAAAAATAGTTTTTTTGATTGCTTTCTTTTCGTTTAATTTCAGTGTTCTTGTTGATTATCATAATGGTCTATTGGATTTATTAGAAAAGGAGATAAAAAATGATCCTAACGATCGCATGACTGTTCCCAAGAGTTTAGTTTATGATATCGTTTCGAAAGATGTTTCAATTTTACAAATCGCTCGTGATAATACAGGTGTAATCACACTTACATCAAATGATGTTTTATGGTTATCGAAATTATCTCGTGCTAGTTTAATTATTGATAAAGAAAATTTCTTTGAAATCAAAGAAAATTCGTTAGAATTCAATTTTCATTATATTCAATTTTTCATCATTCGAACACATTTATTACTATGTCGAATCAATTTTCGTCATATTGTTCAGAAATATCAATGTTATAGACGAGCAAATCAAACGAACAATGAATCTGATATGATTGAACTCGATGAAAATTATTCGAAAGAAATCGATCGAAATAAATTAGAAATTGAATGGAATCATCTAAAAAATATGTTAGTCGATAAACTTACTAATGGTTATAAACTTCTTCGACAAATAATATTATTAATTAAATCTAATGATCAAAATCTGTCACATTTAAGTCTCAATGAATTCTTAGATATTTACGCTAATGATCAAACTATTCATGAACAATGTGAACTGTATGAAATACGAAATTTTCAATTATGTTATTTGAATCATATTCAAGAATTGTATTCTAATGCTATTAATGATATTCAATATTTATTTAGTGATGTTCCTCATCTATTACGAACTCCAATTAATGATGAATTAAATGAAGAATTAAAACAAAAGATTAAAACAAATTTAATTGATATTGAATATAATGATCATGTTGAAAAATTGAAATCAACAATTCATATGATAAGTGAATTTTTGAATGATTTACGTTCGATTGAAATTTCTCTATTTGAACAATCGACACAATCATTACCAAAAACATGTGAATATGTAGCAATAGAGAGTCCTATATTATCATGGATTCCTTCGGAAATTCGTTGTGAAAATTATGTTTCATTAAGTATTCATTTAATTCGATGTCGATCGATTCTTGAAGAAAAATTAGTTAATATTCAAGAAAAACAAAATATTCTATGGACTGAAGAAATTGATGAAAATCAAAATCTAATTGAATCAAAGAATACATTTCTTAATTATTTGAATAATAAAGAAGATAATTCACAAGATGGATTCGCTATTAATCTGATTGGCGAAAGTGGATTCAATCTTCCAACAACAACAATGGGTGACAATTATCATTGGAATTATGTTAATCATTTACTTGATCAAGATGATCAGAAAACAATGAAAACAACAATTGATAATGAAGAAATAAAACAAGATGAAATCATTAAAGATGTCGAAACAATTAACTATCCAACTCTGTATACAATGCAACTTAAATCTCTTTCATTTGCATTATCACCATGGTTTGATCTATTAAATCAATTGAAAACTCCAAATGCTGAAGAAGAAAAAAAAGCGAAATCTGTTAGTATTATTCATCCAGATGAAAAAAAGACTTCTCATCTGTTGAGAAAAGAAAAACTTTTTGAACAATTGCAAAAAATATTCAAAGATAAAGGTTATTCATCTCAAACATTGATACCTGTCGATAAATATCACATTGGTCTTGATCTGAACGATGATAATCCATCACTTCCACGTGATTTTCCATTGGAATATTCAATTCTTCAAAGAACATCTTTGATAGAAGTTAAAGTTCAATATAAAGAAAAATCGGTTAATTATTTCACGAGATTGGAATGTCCAGTGATCAATATTTTCAATCGAATATTGAACGATCCTAAACTCGGTGTAAATCTTAATACTGAAAATGTTATCTGTGTCTTCGATGAGTCTAGACGATTGATTTATGACGGCATCATTGGAGATCTTTTTTCTATTAATGATCAAGAGAAAAGAAAAGTTCGTTTAATCATCACAGAAGAAAATGAATCGATTTCATTCAATGAAATTCTCTATCGAACTGCTCAGGGTAAATAAAGGTTTGCTGTGACAAATTTTCTAATAAAATCTTTCTAATTTTAGACGAAGAGAGAAGAATTTTACTTCATCCAAGTACAATATGGCAAAATTTAGATAATTGGTTTCGAGAACAGCCTGTAGCAAAAAATCTTGGTACGGAATATTTCAGTTATTTTCTCAAGGAAAAGAACAGCATTGTTGATGAAACAGATAACATTTCCTCGACAGTTGAACCGATTACAATCGATGTGATTAGTCGAGATTCAACAATGAATGTGAAAATTTCTTATGAAGATGCATCCGAAAAAATCTGTGTATTAAAAGTAATGAAAATAAATCAACTATTGCACAACGAAAAACTTTTATTAAAATTGAATTTAAATGTTAATTCTCTTCGTGATTGTGTTGTAGCTCTCGGAGAGAAGTCTAATCAAAGACTTTCAAATGAAGAAACACATAAATCGATCGGAGAATTTTTTGTTGATGATCAACAAGTAGTGGAATTTCGTATTGCTTATCTCATTCAAATTTTAACTCCAGATAATAATGAAAAACCTGAAGAAGTTCTTCTATTTAACAGAAAAGTAATGATCGAAGAATTATTTCGAATTTCTAAAGGATCTGATCGTGGTTACAAATATCTAACGTCGTATCATACAAAGAAAATCATTGATGTTCATCAACTATTATCTGATGTCAATGAAACAAGATTTCTGTTGGTGAAAGAAGATCAACTTTGTTCGATTCATATTCGAAGATCGACTGAAAATCAATTGATTTTAATTGATGATAATGATGAAATGAACAGTCAACAAGATTTTGCTTCATTTGCTACCATTGCTGATGTTTACAAAGCAAATCATATAGATAATCAAAATAAATATCTTCTGTTTGAAAAGGATTTTCTTCCATCGATGGAAACTTCATTATCAATCTTCGTATCAACATCACCGATTGAATTCGAAGTGAGTAGTGAAAAGCTACCAGTACATATTATCGTCGAAAACGGCATTGATAAACAAACTGTCAATTATTATAGTTCATCTCAAACACAATTTCATCGGCTGCGCTCAATCGCATGTCAACTCATGCATTTGAATCCAAAATTTTATCAATTGATGTACGATGGAACAGAACTATCAGATGATGAAATGTGTTTGAATGATCTTGAAACTGTTCCAAATGAAGTTAAATTAGAATTAATTTGCATTTCTTCCTTAAAAGCTTCAATTAAGTTCGAACAACTGGAAGTTTTGATTCCATGTACTGAAGAAACTTTAGCATCGGAGTTGGTCGAAGAAGCTTTGTTAAAAATGAACTTTGCAAAAAGCAATTTGTGTCAATTTGAATTATTTGCTCTTGTTGATGAAGAAATACAAGTCGAAATGGATTATAAAATTGAAGATGTTCGTGAAATCTTTTCTGAAGATACTGAAACGATGAAACTTGAACTTAAAAAGAAATAGCTTTTCTATTTTTTAAATTCTCGATTATGTTATCTTTACAATATTTTTTTATTGTCAGCTAATTTGTTTAAAAAGTGAATAAAGTGAGGGTTTTGAATACCAAGCTGACCTATTTATAAGAATACTTTGTATCTCATAGAACATAGAAAGAAAATATAGTTGTCCTTTTGAGTTTATCATTATGCAAACAATAACGATTCTTATCACAAATTATTCTTTCTTATATATGGTCTCTGTTTTTACTTGTGTTGACAAATAAAAGATTTCTTGTGAAAACCTCGTCGTAGTTCGTTTTTTGCCCATGGCTCAAATAATTCCCGAACCACTTTCACAAAAACCAGGTATTCAATTAATCAAGGCTGGATCACTTGAAATGGTTCCACTTGGTGAAACATACATGTGTGCTGGTCTAAAATCGAATATCATCGATGTTCCAATTAGCAATCAGAAAGAGCAATTAACTATGGGTCATTTTGAAATGCGTCCATCACCGAACGATTTTCCCTTCTTTTATGAATATTTGGAAGTGAAAACAGTTGTTAGTGGCACTATTGTTGTCAAAGATGAAGAACAAAAACGATATGAAGCTCATGTTGGTGATGTCTTTATATTTACGCCACCATATTTAGTCATATTTCTAGCTGAATCAGATGGTCGTGCTGTTTACATGGGTCATCGTGGAGCAGAACCATCGTTTCTACCAGGCTACCAAGGTGGACCAATCAACACACCCGGTATCAATGATAAATAAAAAAAACTATATATTTTCTGCTTTCATAAATATTACTATCTTTCATTTATATCAAATACAATAAAAAGAATTGAAATTTTTTCAGTATATATTTTAAAGTTGCCCGTTCGTGCAAATTTAGAGCTTGTTCTTCATATTGGGATGTGGGTATGAATAATGACTATAATACTTACACACCTACCCCCAAGATATATCGTAATAATTTCAATTTTGATGATGAGTAATCTAGCTACTATTCAAAAAGGTATCAGATCGTGATCAAGTAATATAAAAACACGAATTTTTGCTTTTTTTTCATTACTTCAATGTAGCGTAAATATTGGTATAAGATTTCAATGGTGTATACACTTGTCCTAGATCATTATTTTAATCATCAATGTTATGAAAAGAGATGTATTCGAAAGATTTTGATTTTTTATTCACTTGTGTACATGCCTAGTGGCATTAATAAAAAAAGGAAAAAAAACGTTATAGAATATTTCTTTGTCAATATCGATCAAATATAAACGTAGTATACTAGGTAAAATGCGATTCTGGATTGTAATTTTTCTGTTGATTAGTTTTACTAAATTAAAGTAAGTGAAATATTTTATAATGATTTTTTCTGATTTATTTTTTCTAATAATATTTCATAGTTTTGCACATTTCTTCGGTCGAGATTTGTATGAACCTTGTATACCATTGATAGATGATTGCAAACCTGGTCTCTATTGTCGTACATCTACAAGTTGTCTCCTGCTAGGTAAAAAGCCAGGAATATTGTGTTGTCGATCAACTCGTGGAAAATGAAATATACAATAATCAATTACGTTTATCTCATTGACATTATTATTATTCTTAAACAAAATGCTTTTAAAAGAATAATATATAAACTCGCTTTCGATTTATATCAAATTAAATAAAAAAGAGTCAAACTTTTTCAGTATATATATTAAAGTTGCATGTTCATACAAATTTCGAACTTGTTCTTTGCGTTAGGATATCGTTTTTTTTGTATTATACTTTCTTGTAAAGTACAAAAGTAATATGTTTTCTTCTTATTTCCAATATACTATCACTAGATGTCATTCTTACTCGGAAACCACCATATATGTCATTTGTTGATTGCATTAGCCAATAGAAAAATAGTCGTATGTTATTGCTCATGTCGGATGTCATACTTCGTTTTTAGAATTATTTAAATTTGAATGATAATTTCTATTTCTATTGAACATAATATTATTGTTTAGATGTCTTTACTTGATCAGAACTGGGGTGGTATTGGTGGTGCTGATGATGAAGGGCAAGATGACAATCAACAGGGTAGACAAGTAATAAAGAATTCTTTTTTTCCATAAGAAATTAATCGAATTACATTTTAGATTGTAACAACTCGTGATGGTACACTAATGTTAATTGAATGTACACCAGAAATGTTTGAATCTTTATCTAATACAATGGAATCCGATTCATCAATTGATGATAACAATGAATTAGAAACTGGTTTTCAATTAGTTATGCGTGCTTGTCAAAGTTTTTATCAGTCAAAGATTATTTCAAATGATAAAGATCTCAGTGGTATTATTCTTTATGGAACAGAAAAAAATAAAAATACATTTGATTTCAATCATATTTATATTCTTCATCAATTAGCACAACCATCAGCTGAACGTATTATCCAATTAGAAGCTTTATCAAATAACAATACTTATAAAAAAACATATAATGATCTATTTGGTTCAACACAATCGAAAAATTATTCATTAAATGAAGCGTTATGGACGTGTTCAAATTTATTTGCAAATTCTCCTCAACGTTTAACAATAAAACGAGTATTTATATTTACATGTAACGATCAACCACATGCATCAAATTTAACCTTAGAACGACAAGCTAAACAACGTGCTAAAGATTTAAATGATGTTGGAATTGAAGTTGAAGTATTTCCAATTTTAACTGAATCAATAACAAAATTTGATTATAAAAAATTTTTTCAAGATGTTTTAATGTTAAGTGATGATGAACTTGAATTACGAAATAATCAAGCACCAACTGGTAGATTGAATGAACTATTAAAACTTGTTTATTCAAAAGAACATAAAAAACGTGCTTATTGTACTGTGCCATTTTCATTGGGAGAAACTTCTGATGGAACACCATTACAATTTTCTGTTTCAGTTTTTAATATGGTAAATAATCAATTGTTTTTAATGAAGTAAAAAAATTCTCATTTTTTTTGCAGGTTCGTCCATGTCCGAAACCAACAAAGATTAAATTAGATATGAAAACAAATATGGAAACAAAAATTGTTACAAA
>CAJNOI010000033.1:504757-581748 GCA_905250115.1 Adineta steineri
ATTGGTGTTGATACACAAATATCATCGAAATTAAGTCGTTTTCAATGGCGAAAAAATGGTATAATAAAATTATATACAAATGAATTTAGTTTTGTTTTTGCTGATGATGAAACACCGGACGATGAACCGTATCAATGGGTAGCAACAATGGTTGGTTCAACACTTTTCTCAAGTGCTGGAATGAATTTAATGACACGTACACGTCAACCTCCGACACATGTATTGAATAGTTTTGTACGAATTTGTCAAGAACATCCAATTTTAAAAACAAAATCAAGAAATATGTTTTATACGAGAGAAAAAGAGGAAGATGTTATTTATTATATAAGAGATCTTCAAATAGATTAAGGAGAAGAAAAGAAGACATACATAGATTTAGACTTTTTTTTGTTTTTCTTTTGTATTCATTTTATAAATTTATATTAAATATTTCAATTTTTCTATGAATTATTACTTTGTTTTTTTAATTACAGAATATTTAAAACGAAAAAAAGAATTTCGTGATGAACAAATTCGTATTGCAACAGAAAATCATACACTTCAAACATGTGATTGCTGTTGTGATGATCAATTACTTAATAATGATATGATTAATTGTGATAATAATCATCGATTTTGTCTGTAGGTTAGAATTATTTATTTAAAAAATTTTCTTTAGAATAAATTTTCTTTAGAACATGTATAAGAAGCTATATTGAAAATGGTTTTCTATCTAATGGTGAATGTTTTTTTACATGTTTAAATCCTTCATGTAAATATGAATATTCAACATCATTAATGGGTCATTTACTTGCACCAACACTTTTTTCTCGACTTCTTACTAAAGTTCAACTAGAAGAATTACGTCGAGCAAATATTCCAAATTTTGAACAATGCAAATTTTGTACATTCGGAACAAGTATGAAAATAAATGAATGTCTTTTCTTACTAATCTCAAAATATTCGAAAAGAATCCTCATTAGTTACAATATTTTTAATAAAATGACGCAATATATTGTTTTTTTCCTTTCGTTTTTTCGCATAACTCGTGACTTCATACTATCCTATATTTTATTTTACCTTAGAGGATAGGATATTGCGCAGTTAAAAATAGAATATATTTTCATTATCTTATAGTTATTGATGATCCAAATGTACGTATATTTCGATGTTTAAATCAAGAATGTTTAAAAGAAACATGTCGAACTTGTGGTGAACCAAATCATATTCCATTACGATGTGATGAAGTTGAAAAAAAAGATGAATTAGATATGCGAACATTCATCGAAAATCGTGTTTCAGAAGCTATGATTCGTGTTTGTTATAAATGTAAACAACGATTTTATAAACTTGAAGGTATAAGAGAATATAATAATCTTTGAAAACATAATTTTTTTTCTCTCTTCTATAAAATAACTAGGTTGTAATAAAATGACCTGTGCTTGTGGTGCATCAATGTGCTATATTTGTCGTCAACCGATTACAGGCTATGAACATTTTAACAATAATAACAAATGTGGAGCAACTCTTGATGTAGTACAACTACATCAAGAAGAAATGAATTCAGCATATGAAGAAGCTAAACAAGCTTATATTGAACGACATCCTGAAGCAAGAGATTTAGTTCTTAAATATGATCCACAACAGCATCTTAATGCAAATAAACCTATGTAAGTTATGATCATTTTATTTAACCTAACATATCTATTCAGTATTTTCAATATACAAAATATTTATATTTTAGGCGTACACAAAAAGCAAAACGTGGACGACATCGTCATTAATAATCTATGAACAGTTTTTGATTTTATTCTATTTGTCAGATATACTTAGATTGATTCTTTCATTATTATTATTATTATTTTATTATGTTTATAAATTGATACAAGAAATACAAAGAATTACAGAATACTTTTGATTGAAAAATAAATAAATAAATAAATAAATCTTTTCCTTTTTCTTTACATTTATTTTAGATGCCTGGAAAAGAATTAACTGCTTGGCTTGATGAATATGCATTATCTCATCAAAATCCAACTAATATTATCATACATAAAATATGTGTACCAGCAATAACATTGACAATTATTGCTATGCTTTGGCGTTTACCAATCATACCGAAACATATTCGTAATACAGTCTCAATTGGCAAAAGTGGTCTTATCAATCCTTCATTGATATTTGTACCTGTATTGGCTTTCTATTGGAATCTTTCATCTTCAATGGCAATTGGAATGACAATTCTTTTTCTTCTAGTCATAATATCATTAATTATAATGGAGAAAAATCATGTACGAATATTTCGTTTAGCATTGATTATTTTTATTCTTGCTTGGATTGGGCAATTTATTGGACATGAAATTGAAGGAAAAAAACCTGCATTTTTTAAAGATCTACAATTTCTTTTAATTGGTCCTCTTTGGACATTATCTCATGTTTATAAATTTTTTGGTATTGATTATTAATGACACTGAAGAATAAACATTTTTATTTAGCGCCTATTAGGTTTTCATAATATAGTATATATTCTAAAATGGAAGAATTCTCTAATCAAATAAATGAATTACGTGTAACTATTCAAGATTTAGAACATAACGATATTCATCAGTTTGTCAATGAGACTGAACAGATTGGTTTGTTTATTAATTCATAATAAGAAAATCATTTTTTTTCTTGGAATTATTCAGGTGAACAATTGAAATCTTCTCAAGAATTTCTTATAAAAGAAATTCAACGTTTAAAACAAGATTTAAATATAAATTATACTAAAATTAATTATGCTGATGAACTTAGAGCTATTGATGAGAAAACATTGAAAATATTCAAAACTAAATTTCAAGATTTAACTCAGATACTAACAAATGTTAAAATAAAAGAAATAAATACATGGCATCTTGTTCAGGTGAATATTATTGAAACATCAGTTTAAATATCAAAGTTGAGCGACGAAGCAGTATCCATGCAGAGAGTAGCCGAAATAATTGACACCTCGGTGAACTAGAGAGATTTCTTTAGTCATTCGAAATAATTGGCAACAGTGACGGATTTAGGGGGGTGATCGCCCTTCCCATTTGTTACAGCAAAAAGAACGAATAAAATAGGTTCACACTACTTCGATTGTACTCAAAAAATAGCTTTTAACCAAAATCCTAGATCCGCCACTGTTTGGCAAAGTCTATAAAATAATGCATGATAGTCATATGTTATCATCCTTTACTGCTTAATATTCTTATATTTCAAGCTTCTTCGAGTAAATACCTCTCGTCTATGGCATATCTTTGAAACAGCAACTGGTACAACAATAACTCAAGAAATAGTTTATGAAGATTTACAAAAACTTCTTAATATTGTTCAAATTGAAAAAAATGAACAAACAACAACTTTATCATTATTAGAAAAAGAACATGGTGATTTATTAATCAAAATGAATGAAATTCAATTGTCACTTGAACAATTTCGTACAAAAATTTTACAAATAATACAAAATACAACTGAAATGAAACTAAAAATAAAAAATCAACAACAAACTAATGATCGTTTACAAGAACAATCAAATAAAAAATTAAATCAATTGTTTTTAAATACTAAAGATATTCAAACATTACTTATTGATTATAAGTCGATTGTTAATCAAATTGATTATTTATTAAAATTAATCTTTCATACTCAAACACAAATTGAAATTCATCATAAAACAATATTAATTTATCAAACTAAATTAGAAAAATATAAACAAGATTTAACATTAATAATTATTAATCGTACTAATTATGAAAATCAAATATTAACTTTACAAAAACAAATTCATCAACAAAATCAACATATTAAACAATTTCAACGACAACAAATACAAATCAATCAAAATCGTCAACAACTTTATCAATGTATTCATAGATTTGAAAAAGAAAAAGATGATATATTACTTATTCAACAACAATTATTAAATAAAATTAAACAAACAACTATTAAAAATAATTTATTAGAAAAAGAAATTTTTCATTCAAATCATACAATAAAAACTACACAATATTCTTATCGACAATTAATTAAAGATCATAATAAACAACAAAATATAACCAATAATTTGAATAAAACAAGTTAATACTATTCTCAATTGTATTTATTCAAGGTTTAAAGATTTTTATAGAAATAGAAATGTTCTGCGTGAATATACATGATCATTCATATCGTTTGAATCATAAATAATGGAAAATACTGCCGACTACTAAATCAAATATTTTTCTATCGATAACAGATTGAAGAGGAGAAAATCGCATTCTAAAATACTAAACAAAGATTACTGGGGACTAGAGCTCATCGAGTCCGGGAATCGAAGCTTTTACTGATCGGACCCGGATCGAAAGAAATATGTTACCAACATAATATTTTTTTTGAATTTCTTTAATTTTTTATTCAAAAAGTCTTGAAATTATTTATAAAATAATAGAAAAAACAACAACAAAATAATTTTCGAAGGAACTATCAGATTTCAAGTAGAAAAATGTACTGAGAATCTAAAAGTACATTCGAGTTCAGGCTAGTGCTCATCAGGATCGGGTCCGACTTGGATCCGGACCTGGCTTCGGGTCTGGGTCTGGGTCTAAAAAAGTGTGGATCTGATGGGCTCTACTGGAGACCTTTTTAGATTAGGTAAAAGTGTCAAAAGAAACTTATTTGAATTTTTCAAATTTACTGGAACCGATTCTAATTAATGTTTATAGAAATACTTTTCTTTTGTAATGCTGTGCAGATATAAATCTAACACAAACTCTATAATTTATCATACTTTATCAATAAAATATACGCATTTATTTCTATAGTTGAAACAAACGAACAACGATTACAAATCATAAAAGATGAAACGAATCAATTAACAAAACAAATAAAACAACAAAATCATGTCATAAATTCGAAAGAAAATCAAATTGATTTATATACAAAAGAATTAGTCAATCTCGAAGATTGTTTATCAACAACACAAGAAGAATTGATGAATCAACAAACTAAAGTCAATGAAAGTAAAACTAAAGTTAAAATACTCACACAAAAAATACATCGACTGTCTACTGATGAAAAACCATTGATAAAAGATATTGTACATTATCAAAAACAACTTGTACAAAATGAAATTTATCAAAATCGATTAGAATCAAATTTAAAACAAAATGAAACGAAAATTATTCAATATAAAACAATGATTTCAAAATTAAATGTAGATACAAAACAATATGACTATATTCTTACACAAGAAAATTTATTGTTACAAAATTATTATAATAAACAAGAACAATCAATAGCTAATATAAACAAATTGACTAATAATTTAACACATTCAGAATATAATTATCAGAATTTAAAAGAAATATTTGATTATACGAATAAAGAAAATCAACAATTAAAACAACAGTATGAAAAATTAACTTTTGTCATACAAATACTTGGTCAAAAAAATGCAATTATTAACAATCAATTACAACCATTATATAAACAACTGAAATATCTTTCTACACAATATCTGAATAAAGGTATAAATTGACAATGATATGTTGCATGATAGTGTAACTGTAGTATTTAAACATATTGGAAATATATAAATTTGGGATTGATTTGCTTAATCAGAGAATTTATTTCATTTCTGTTCTAGTCAAAATAACTGAGCAATCAAAACAAGATCTTAATATTTTACATAAATATTATATTCATTTACGAACTTATAATCATGAATTACATAAATCAATTTCGTTTCAATCCCAACAGAATTCTGAATATTTGAATACTCAATATATTTCAAATCAACTTCCATTGAAAATAAATACAAATTTGAATCATATTCATTATTGGCATACAATAAAAATAAGTTCACCAGATATATATAACAATATATCAAAATTATTTTTAATAAAAACTAAACTTACTCAAAAATTTAATGAACTTTTAAATTTAAAAAAAATGTTTCATGAAAAACAAACTTTATATCATTATTTAAATCATATTTATATTCGAAGAAAAAAACTCATACAAAAAATTCATACATCTTAAAAATCAATAATTGAAACATAAAAAAAACACGAAATAATTTGAAATTAAACAATATAGAAATTTTATGAAGAGTTTATCTAGAAAATAAAAAGTTTTCTGTACTTCCAATGAAATCTTTTTCAGATTAGTAGTACAAATAATAACATCAGTATGCATGAGTGTGGGTGTGTGTAATCCTTTCATCTGTATGCTCACACCCTTGTAGTCTCTTTTTTTTCTAATAAATCTTGTATATTGTCGAAATACATCTATTACTTTGAATCATTTATATTCTGCAAAGCCAACTGGTAAGTCCCATAAGCAAGGACAAAATCGCAATCTTAGTGTACTTCACTCACCCATCCTTACACACTATATAATCGACATTATACACGCCTTTAAGTAATCGTTAAATATTTGATCTACAATCAAGAAATATTCCTCAGATAACATTATTCTCGATACTAGCTTTGGTGCATCTGTCGATATTTAGCTTATGATTGATTGCTTCAATCTTGTTAAGATTGTTCTTGTTTCTGAAATGAACGTGACTCCATATGAATATTGCCGATGCATACATATATTTGAGTAAAAATCAATCGGAACTATCGTCGATCAGTCATTAACATATTTTATGCACAAAAGGAGCAATTATTCGAAGTAGCAGAGTTCGCCTAAATGCTTTATTTTTAGAAAAAAGATGAAAAGTGGAAAGAGTGAGATCAAATAAGTTTTATCATTTAAAGCAGCATCCATAACAAAAACGATGGCTGCATTTACGACATTCATATAGACGATCAGTACGATGAAGGCCATCACCATCTTCAAGACCTTTACGACGAAGGTCAAAACGACGACCACACTCTTCGCACTGACAACGAGCAAGACCAGCATCAATAGCAACACGAGAAACAGACTTAGGATCACGACCAGCATCAATAGCAACACGAGAAACAGACTTAGGATCACGACCATCTTCAGTAGGATGACGGGGATCATTACTACTACCAGTATGGCCATCAATGACATCATTAACAATAAGACCATCACGATCAATAACACCAAAACCACCGTCAGGAACAGCAGGATCACGACGAACATCATAAACACCATAACTACGATCACGGACGTAAATATGGCGACGGAGAAGATGACAATCACCAACACTACCATGGTTTTGATTGCATCGATTGCCACAACTAGCGAATTGGCATTCGAAATGTTTCGTCATAGTTGTCTGTAGATCGACTGCTAGATAAAAATAGATGACCAAAAACCTAATTTAGTTCGCTTTTCTTTCTAAAAATAAGAGCAAATCGATTAAATGTAGCATGTTCTGATTAAATTTGATCAACATTTTGACTGTTAATCAGTTTCAATTGATTCAACCACAAAACATGATAGCTTTTAGCAGATTTTAAAACAGAAAATAATTTTCCTCGATCGAATCATTGAAAATCATGTATTTTAATACACTTTTAAATTATGAACGAATTTTAATCGATTAAACAGAAGGTCTGAGGTATTTCGTTAGTCAGTCATCCATTCACACATACACCCACTCTAAAACGCATTATTCAGAATCACATGAAATCAAAAAGAAACGTTAACGTCCTATATATAAGAAGTTCCTGAATTTCTGATATTCAATTAGGAAGAACAAGAATATCATAAAGTAGTTGTAACAATAAAATAAGGAGCAAGACAATCGAATGACAAAGTGAATAGGATAGCTTGGCTTTACCTTTGATAATGTTGTCTTTTAACACTTTGCATATCCAGAGTATAACTATTTGACATTAAGCACATATTTATATGGAAAAGTATAGAAATGTACATATAACGGCACAACAGAGAGAGGAAAAAGGAGGACTGTTGAAGAGCGACGCCAATATATTAGCACACTTGAAACTAACTTTAAATCTTAACACTACAGTCGACTTAAAATTCAAAATCAAGCTTACTTACGTATTATGCAATACCGTTGTGAGATATGCAAGTTTGGTTTATGTCTTTGTTGCTGTTTTTTAGTTATATTTATATTAGGTAAAACTAGGTTTCTTCCAACATAAATTTATCATTGAAAGTAATCAACTGTGACACCTTTGTCAAATAGACAGTAAACAACGCAAGCATTTCATACTTTGATTGGGTTATTCCCATTTATTTATATTACGTAAAATTAGGTTTCTTTCAACATAGATTTATTTATGTAATCAATCAACATATGACACCGTCATCAAACAGACAACAAACAACGAAAGTATTTCATACCTTGCTTGGATTATTCACATTTATTTATAGTTCATAAAGTTTACATGGTTTTCTTCGCATTCACATGAGCCAATACATTAGAATATTTTCATGAGGTATAGCCTATGCTTCGAAAACGAACGCGTTTTATATAGGTGTTCATCGCGACTCGCAGAGCGTTGTCATTTTATATCATAAATTTTTTGTTTATATATCATGGGAAAGAGCATAAAATTCTGTTGAATCTAACATAAAAAAAAGTTCATAGCTACTAGAATAGTTGAGAAATGAGTGGTAGCAAATTAAAAATTGAAAACGTTCGTTTTACGTACATTTCCTTGTTGATCGTTCGTTTTAAGTACAATGCATTTAAAACGAACGCAGGGTGCGGATGTGGGTGGCAGTCTTTTCGCTTAGCAAATCAATACTTACTCACACCCACACCCCATGCCGACATCTAACAATTCATTGAACCTATTGTCAACTTTTAACCTGTGATTCTTCAGAGCAGATATGTCAAGAAATATCTTATCGAGCAATTTCAAAGCAAAAAAACAATTAATTTTTCTACGGAAATGAGGAAAATAATCATGCATTCATATTATTCATTTTGTAATATATAATTGCTGAAAAATAATATTTTATCGCTCAAGAATTATTGCTAATTCGTATTTTTAATTACTGCCCACTTCGATTTTTAAATTGCCCAAATAAATACTAGCCACAAGAATTTTAATGGTGAAAACTTTTTTGATGCAATTCAATTAAAAAAAAATAGGAACTTGTTAGAAAAAATTGATTTAGGAAAAATTATTAAACTTAATGATTAACAAAAAAAAGAAATATTAAATTTATAAAAAATTGAAATCATTTTTAATATAAAAATATTTTTCAGTTGAAAAACAATCTTATACGATTTATTTAAGAAATTTTATCCTAATGTATATATGAGATATTTTTTGTTATCGCTTACGAGCAAACAAGAGATTCTTTCAAGATAAATTATATTCTTGCCGCTAGGAAAGAAAATGAGTAGTTCTTATCAGCTTTGAGTATTGACTTTGTCTGCTATTCTTTTAAAGTCTTTATAATAAACACCATTTAATTTTATCTAAAACTCATGAAACAGTTGTCTTTTACACATTTCTTCACTTGGTCGAGAAAGATCATTAGCAAAATATACGTGGAAGAGGCAGAATAACGAGTGCTGTGCGAGTAGCTCAAGTCAGTAAGTAATTATTATTCGACACATCTTTTTTCTTTTTTGAGCTTTGCAGAAGTCGCTTTTTTGTTAACAGAATTTCGAAGATATTCGGAGTTTTTCAAAGTCGGAGTCAAAAAAAGTTGACTCCGCAGGTCCCTAACCCACACCCAAATCTGATTTTCACAGATTTTTTATATAGATAAGAAAAGTCTCTATGACTATTAATTTAGTTCTGTGATTACCGTCAACTATGTTAAATCAAATACGAACGAAATTATTCGACTATTTCCTAGTTACTCGTCGAAAGTTTATTTATATCACAATCGTATGTATCATTATTATGTTCTTTTTCATGGTAAAAATAAAAAATAATAACATACAAACTTCATATATATCAAATATTATCAATAGTTTAAATTTGACAATATCTACAGAATCATTAACAAATGAAACTAATAAATATAGTTTATATTTTACTTATTCAAGCCTAATTTATTCCAATAAAACATTAGAAACAAAAATTCAATGTCTAGGTCCATTATATAATCAATCATGTTTGTTTAAAAATCTATATTATGTTGATAATACATTTACGATTTTAACAATAAAAGGAAGTTATATACCTGAATTTTATATTCGAACAGATGCATTTAATCTATGGCCTATAGTATTAAAAAAGCGTGAATTTGATTCATATTTTCATCTTGAAATATTTGTTCGTAATATAACTAATCCACGAAGAATTCCATATGTTACTCTATATTTTGGTCAACCATGGCATCATAATATTGGTCATGCACTTTTTGATGGACTCTATTCAGCTTATGTTGCATTAATTCGATTTTCTCCTAGACATCTTCATCCATTTCGTATTCTTGCCGGTATAGGTGAATGTAAAGATTGTTGGAGTGAAGATGTTTATGGTCGTTTTGGTGGTCTTGGAATTATTAAACAATCTGTTTTAAATAAACTTTCAAAAGGACGATGGTTTATATTTGATGAAATTATAATGGGTAGTGGAACTTTTTGTCAACGTTGTACACAACCTAATCTTCAATTACCTGGTGGTGTTGAATTAAATGCTTCAAGACTTTTTCGTGATCGAATGTATCAACAACATGGTTTTATTCATTCACTTATTCGACGAAAATCTTCATCGGAATATCGAACATCTCATGATATTCTTCAAGCATATGTTATTCATAATAAACGTTTTACAACAAATGATCGAAAAGAAATTAACAATGCAATTAATGAAATAAACAATTATACTAACTCTCATAGAAATACAAGTAAATTAGAATGGCCATTAATTCATGTTTCATATCTTTATTATAATCAAGTTAGAGCACAAAATATAAATTTAACGCAAATCAATGCAACACTAAGTGATTCTCGATCACCAACATATGAATTAATTGAGAATGATTTTATTGCTCAATTGAAAATTTTACGTCAAATGGATATTCATATAACTGGACCAGGTACTGGTCAAATGTATCAAACATTTTTATCTGATGGATCAGTTTCAATTAATCTTGGAGGTTTAAGACCACAAGGATTAGAAAATACATCAAAAGTATATGCTTCATATCTTGAACAACATATGACAAGTGGTACACCGTATATTAAAGGTCTTTATTATCCAATCAATGAACGAACTAAAGGTATAAAAAAAGATGAAGTAATAAAATTAATTCGACAAGCAGGTCAACTTATTTTACAAGGATTTTCATTACCAGTTCAACCTCGAGAAAATTTAGCACCTGATGGACAATTATTTGTTGAAATGTGTGAAAAAGATAAAGAATTTTGTACTTCAGTAACAACAAGATCACCCCATAAAATATTTAAATGTTTAGATTTGTGGGTAGAAGATTTTGTACATGAACATAATCAATGGAAAAATGGAGGTTATATTGATAATGGTAAAAATTTTAGTTGTCCTTTTAATCATTCATTATTGAGACAATTAAGAGAAAAATATGGTATTAAACATTATTTAGAAAATTCTTCGAAACTATTAAAAATATAATTTTACATAATTTGTAATATATATTTTAAGTAAAATAAAGTAATTAAATAGGATGCAATATAAATACCATGGATTTTAATAGAAAAAGCAGATATGTACAATAAGATAATCTAAATGAAAATCTATTTTTTCTACTCATGTCCACATCCTTTCAGTACAAATTTGTATTAAATAAAATCGTATTTCTTTTAAACATAACTATTTCAAGGGCGTATTTTCATTGGCAAGATGATATGCATCTCACATAAAATGAACAAGTAACGCTCGTCTGCGGACTCGCTCAGCTCTTTCTCGTAGAAATCGTATTCTACAATACTAAACTTTTTGCTTATACAGTTTGGAAAAGTTAACACCAGATTTGTGTTCTTCCACCCCGCTTACCCTTCGGTCACTCCTTATGAAAATTTTTTTTTTAAAAATTGGTTCTCTCCCTAAAAAAGTGATTCATAAGATTATTTTATAAAACTAAAATCAGATTCGAAGTCTCCGCATCGAAATGTCCCAAACATGTCTTTTCTAAAAAATCGATTCTCGAATTACCCTCTAGTAAAACTTTCTTGAAGCTATCTTTAAGATTAATAATATTAATTAATTATTAATTGATTTTTAACTAAAATTAACCTCACATTCGAACTATTGGCACTCGATTACCCTTCGGTCAAACTTTTTCAGAAATTAATAATATCAATTATTAACTGATTATTAACTAATTAATTTTAATAAACTAACCTAAGGTTCAAGTTCCCCGCTCTCGAATACCCCCCCCCAGTCAAAGTTTTCCGAAGTATCTGAAAAATTAAATCTAAATGTTTTTTTGACCCTGCGGACAGACAAGCAAACAAACAATTTATGTTTACTGGACTCTTCTCTACGAGAAAGAGAACAAGAGAGAGTTTCAATTCAATAATAGTTTTATCTCTTTTCTTTTATTGAATTGAAGTCTAATTATAACAAGTTGTTTATCAATGATAGATTAGAAAAAATCTTAAATATTTCTAACAGTTATTGTTTACTGTTATCCGACCATAAAATTAATGACTATTGAAATCCGTTTAGTAATTATTTTATTAGTATAATTATAACAAAAAAACAAGATTACAAAAGAGGAAAATAATCATAAAACTCTTTCGTGTGCACAATTATTTTGTCAAAATCTATTTGTTTTAATCGAGCACAATTACGACGCGTTGCATTTCTTGTGAAGTTGTTTGTTACGAATCTTAATTTACTATAGTCGACACTTAATGTAGTTAACTGTGGTAGATGTGTTTTACTCTGATTGAGAAATTGCTCGGTATAATGAATATAAGCATATTCTAGACATAGTGAAATAAGATGTGGATATTCAACAGTTGTATACAATTCATTATTGTGACAGATTAAATGATGTTTCATTTGTGACTGTGGTTTCAAATTAACAACACTTAACTTTTTGAGCAATGGGAAAAAGCGTGCAATTCGGATAAAAAATTCATGTTCGAACGGAGTTTCATCGTCTACTGTCAATTCCCTGACACAACTGAAGTGTACTGGTGGAAATGCATTACCAATATATCCGAGATAATCAAAAGCGAATGGTAATGAAAATATATGACATGTGACACTATCAACCATGTAGTACAATATACAGGATACTTGTTGATATCCTATGTTAGTAAAAGTTTGTTGTATATCTTCGTTTGATAAATGATGAGTTATATGATGTAGTTCAACTTCAGTACTAATATGAAAAGTAAATTTTCGAAGACATGGCATATGTACAAGAATGTTATTATTAATTTGAATACCATCGATTAATGTAGTTCGTTCGTAGTTAGTAATGTTTAAAGTTAATTCTTCGAGTTTTATCATACGACGAAGAAGCGGCAAAACTCGAGTATCATATTGATTAGTCTCGCATCGACATCTTAATGAGAAACATTTCATATTAGGTAGATCATCCTAAAGTGAACAAATATATTATTATCGATTAGAGAGAAAAGTTAAAATGACTAAATGGTTTTTGAAACTTTTCACACACATAACACAATCGATTGTTGACTAAATAACTGAAACAATTTCAACTGAGAAGAATATCTAGTAATAATACATGAACCTACCATATTGTAAACACTTGATAATTCATCATCCCCGTCGTCAATGTTAACAATAAATGTGTTTAGTTGTTTAAGACGACCATCAAGTAATGCAAAACAATCGTCAAAGCAGCAAACATCAACACATAATTTGGTAAGATTTAATGACGACCACGTTGTAAAAGCTAAATCTTCGATAGATAAAACTTGACTACATGGAATGACAGATAGATGTTTGAGATTTTTAAAAATATTCAATGTATATTCATACACATTTATTTCGTTCGGATTGTTTGATAATATATGTATAGCTGTATTATATACAAGAATAAGATCGGTAATCTGTTCTTGAAAAATATGTCGAAATGGTGATTCAGCTAAATAAATAATAAAATATTATCTACTGTATATTGTATTTCTATTGATATTTCTTACCTGTAAAATGACGTGAAATAATATGGTCGTTAAAATTGTAGAGTTTAAGTTCGGTCAGATTAGGATAATCAGCAGCGAGAAGAATACGTTCCATAGATTGTGATTCAAGAATAAGTGATTTAATATTATAATCAATTTTTGGAAGTATATTAATGCAAAATCGATCAACTATTAAATCACCAAGCGACAAAATATCACCATTTTTTGTTGTTAATACAAAAGTGAGAGTGTTTGTGAATGTTTTTTCTTTTACTATCATATGAAGTCGTTGATTATCGACATCGAATAATGAATAGAGAACATCCATGTTGTGAAGTTTGTTTAAAATAATCAATAATAGCTCATCAGGTAGATCCAAAAAGCAAACATTTGACTGATTCATGTTAATATTGACTGATGTACTGTTTAAGATGCATCGAACATATATATATATGATTAATACTACCTGTAGCCATTGTTGTCACTGAATAAAATGAACGGATGACCCTGACGGAAAAAATAGTGTTAAGGAATAGGCAATAAATTCATATATGCGTTATTGCATGTTCAGAGAAAGTAAACAAGGTTGGGTGTTGGCATACAGATCAAAGGATCATCCACACCCATCGAAATCAAAAAAACCTAGTTTAGCACAACTCAAGTTAGTGCGCATCCATCATACGAAATGTTTGAATATTTAATTCAACTTCGATTTTGTTAATTAATTGCTTTCATACAAATAATGATTTTGATTCAATTATTTATTTAAATATTTATATACACATAAGAAGACACAATATTTATTCATTAAAATATGCTATTACCAATACAATATGTTATTAAATAGTACATTTAAAATACAATCGACTAGACAATAAACGATATGTATGTTATTTTATTGTTCATTAACATGGCAATGAGTTTCTTTAAGATGCAATGCATCACATTCGAGTTTCTATTTAAAAAAGAATTAAAATAAATTTGAAGAGTAATAGTATTTTGCTTTTACTTTGAGTGCTTCACGTCGACGATATTCCATTTTAGCTTTTTCGACTCGAACCCAGTATGGTACATTTTCAATACTTGAACGAATTATTTTACAAAATAAAACTAATAAATGCTGAAATCAAATATTAATATTAGATTAATCAAATAAAACAAAGAATATATTCTACTAACTTCAATACAAATAAGTAGAAAAATTTCTGCAGCAAATGGAAGTCTTGGTACTAATCGTCGAAAAACTCCACGAATTGAACAAAATATACAATTAACAATAATTGCTGCTACAATCATATATTCCATAATTTTCTTTAACAAAAAAATAAAAATTAAACATTTGATATATTTCTAATAAAAATATATTGATTTGTACCTGCCAATGACCAATATCTTTAACCCGTTGTGAAAAAGGTCTTTGATAAATCATACATAATTTAAATGCATCAGTACGTATTTCAAGTATATTATTTATCAAAGAAAAGAATGCTGCAAGAGGAAATAATGTTGATAAAAATATAATATAACCAAATTGAATAACTAATTCAAGATAATCTTCATATAAATCAGGCCATTTAGGTTGTAAACATTCAATTTCAGCTTGTGATAATGATAATGTTTCAAAACTAGGTATAGTATCACGTGGATTAAATGAAGAATCAATAAGAATATCATCGACAGGTTTTGTTTGTTTCGAAGTATTCCATTGATCAAGAATACGTTTAAGTTCATTATTAAGATCTTTTCGTTCTGTATATTTTGTATGTTCTTTTTTACTTAATTGAATTAAAAAAGATAAACGAGTATTTGAAACAATATAAGGAATAATTGCTTCCTAAATAAAGATATATATATATGAATTTTTATTATTCTCAAGAGTAGAATAAAGAAATGCGATTATTTTCTTACTTTAATATGATCCCAGAATTGTTTGATAACGAAAATGGTAATTAATTGCTAAAAAAACGACATTATCTATAGATGATATATATATATATTTTAATTTTACTTACATCAGATAATCGAATATATTTATGTGTGAAGAAAGCAATATAAAAAACACCCAAATATGAATTAACACATGCACACTAAAATTCAAAGAACGATTTTATCTTATTTAATTAAGCAAATAAAATTTACAGCAAACATTTTTGCAATGATTTGATTATCATGTGTACGTTGTTCTCGATAATTTTCTACAAAAAAAACATTAGTCATTATTATTTTCGAATATAAAACTTTTTTACCTCGGTCTGTTAACCATCGACAAACATATTTATAAACATCATCAAAAATAGTTGTTACTAATGCTAATAAAACTTTTGGAAATAATTCTGTTAATGACATTAATGCTAGTTGAAAAGAGTTTTTTATTAGAAATTTTTTTTGATAACATATAATAATAATTACGTGGTAGACGACCTGCTTTCAATTGTCGATCAATCCAACTTTGCAAACGAATAATAAAAACAATACAAAATGAAACAAGTACTAGATTTATAATAAGCATTGGAATTGTCACAAAACAACGAAATAATAAGCGTTTCCAATCTGGATAATATGGTTCATATTTATCTGTAACAGGTGATCGACGTAATTCACCTTTATATGTTGTTCGAGTTTCTTCTAATTGTTCCATATCAAGTGTATTCCATTCATATGCTAATTCAGCTTGTCGTCGTCGCCAAAAAATAAGAAATCCTGTTGCCCAAATAATATTTAAAAATGCATTGATGACAAAAAGTTTATCATCAAGTTCCTGAAAATAAAATAAAGCGAAATTAATGCGAAGGAACTGCTGTTAGGTTTATATATTATTAATTTTCTTATGATGAATTAATAATCATACTACTTCACATGCATCAAAACAAATAGATCAATCATTTCGATGTTTGTCTAGTATGACCCACATCTCGCTCAACAGTTCAGTAAAATTACAAACCTGACTTTGTCCAGTATGATACCAAATATAAATGCCATAAATAGCTGGAAGACAAAGTGCTTTTGTATAAAAACTGTCAAAGAAAAAACAAACATAATTAAAACAACAAAATATTATTTTTTTATATACCTTAACCAACAGAAATAAAGAGCAATTTTAACACCGAAATATTGTCGAATATCCTCTAGAAATAGTTTAATCTATTTAAATAAATTTAATTCTTATTTCATTAATACCAATTGGTTGTGGTTTAAGAACATTCTTTGGCCATACCCATATGTCTCTTAAGTGATTTAATTGCTCTTTATTATGTAATGGAATGATTTGTCGAATTAAATTTTTTTCTAAACCTCGTTGAACTAAATAAATGTTTATTTCATTTCATATAAGATTCAATAATATTAAATTATTACTTAATGATTGATCAATTTTAAATTTAATTCCATTTAAAATATGATCTTCATTAATTCTTATTGAATAAAGAAGATGAAGAACAATTGATTGTCGTTCTTGTGTACTAAAAAATTTATCTTCATCTTCTACACCTAAATTAAACATAAACTAAAATGAATATGATTATTAATAAATATGTCTTTTACCTTGATAAAATTCTAATTCATTGAACAAGAATGCTTGATAACCACCACCAAACTCTTGTTTTATTGGTTTTTCTAATTGAAGAGCATCGGCACCCTTCAAAATTCTATACAAAACAAACTAAATCATATTTATATTTAAAAACAAATCTTTACCTTTCATAAGTAAAGGTTAAATAAAATCCATAAACACCTATTTCGATAAATAAATATAAATTATTTATCAAAAAAAAATAATCTATTCAATTTTCACCAGTAGTAAAATGATATTTGATCGAAATGCGAATATCTGATTCAAGTTGAAGGAATTTTTCGAGAAACCAAATAATTACATTATTATCGATACGTGCTGGGAATGTTAATAATACATCACAATCATAATTTGTATGAGCATTTAACCATAAACGATTTGTAATTGCTGATGAGAAATTAGCGAATCGTTTATGAAATACAGACTTAACTAAAAATTATACATAAAATATGTTGTAAAATCAACTACAAAATTTTTATCTACCATCTGTTAAATGTTCAGACATAATCTAATCTTTTTTGTTCTTTTTTACATCTAAATAGAATAATAAAATCTGCTTTTTTTTGTTTCTGTTTGTTCGCTTGTTTAACACAGATCTTTACGAAGACAATAGAGATACAAAAACAAAATGTTGCACTTCTGATACCGGTTGAAAAGAGAAAGAGAGAGTGAGACAAAAAAACAAAATGAATAAATCATCTGAATACAAAGTTTCATATGAGGACGGCAAAAAAAAGAAGAAAAACAAAGTATGTCTTTTTTTGCACAATAATTTTGTTTTAGATCCTTATGTAGGATTTTGTTTAACAGAACCAATAAAATCATAAATAAGTTGTTGTAATTCATTTGCTTTGAGTTCACTTATACGAATTACATCTTCATGAACAGGTTCATATGTTGTATCATAATCCCATAAACATTTATTAGTTATTAATGCAAGGCCAAGTGTACGAAAACCACAGTGAGCAGCTAATGTTACTTCATGAACTGTTGACATACCTAAAAGAAAAATATTAATTTAAGAAGTAAAAAAGACAAGTTAGAAGTTTTATTTTACCAACAGCATCACCACCAAGTAATCGAAGCATATTAATTTCAGCTATAGTTTCATAACATGGACCACCTGAAATTAAAATGAATAGAATAAATAAAATACAAACAAAAATTCTTATTTACCTAATCCACAATAGACTCCTTCACGTAATTCAACACTATGTTTTGACGCTATTTGTTTCATTTTTGATAAATATTGACGATCATATGCATGACCAACAGGTGGAAAACGTGGTCCTTTAAAATAAAAGTTATAAAACTTAATATGTTCAATATTGTGATCTTACCAAATCTAAAATAAATATAAAATAAATTAATTCAAAACAATAAAATCTTTTTGTTTCTTATTACCGTTCATCATTATGTCCAATAAGTGGATTATTACCAGCGAGATTAGGAAAATTTAAATGATCTTTAATTAACATAATATCGCCAACACTATATCCTTTATTAACACCACCAGCAGCACTAAATATAAATATTCATTCAAGATAAAAAATATTAGAAAAAAATTCCAAAACATACCATGTTACAATAAGTGTATGTGCACCGAGCATACGCATTACTCGCACTGGAAAAGCACACTAGAAGCGAAAAAAGAAAATAAATTTATAAATTATTTCATATTAATCACTAGCAAAATTTTCTCAGCAGCAATAAAAAATTCTTTTCACTACAAATTATCAATGAAGAGAATAATTACGATAAATCTATTTTTAGATTTAATTATTACCGTAATATGAATTCATCTGTAAAAATAGCTTCTATGATAAAAGATCTCTAATTAACAATAAATGAGTAAATGCACTAAAATAATAACAAAATATATATACCGTTGCTGTAGTATATCCTTCGTAAGGATGAAATCGACCTTGCATACAGACAACATAAAGTCCATTTAATACACCAAATACAAGATTACTTCGATGACCAACAACTAGATTATTATAGAAAGAGTATTTGAAAATATTATTATACAAATAACAATTATATTCAACCTGTTGATCTTGGAAAATGTGGAATATCAACATAAGGTATAACTATTTTATCGGTAATTAATTCAGCTAAACCGCCGAGACCTGAACCACATATAATAGCTATTTCTGGTTTAGTTGGTACTATATTTTGTATAAAACTAACAATGTCTTGAACACGTTCATACGTATAGAACCTAAATTAATATAAAACACATTTTAATAAATAGAAAATTTTCAATCTTATTTTAATAATACCGATTAGTAATTGCATTTGGATGTTCACCAACAGATGCTGATGGTCCACTTTCAGCAATAGGTGTTGATTCTATTGGTGATCTTGTATGATGCGACATTAATAAATCTGAATTAGAAAAATAGAGCAAGCAAAAAGCAAGAAGTAAGCTTTTGAGCAAAAAGATCAAAAGTATGCGCTCGCACACCACCACACACACACAAGCGTTGCCCCACGAGAATCATATAATGAAAAAGAAGCAATAGATAATAATGATCAAGACAGAACGAAATGCTACATGTTGGTATTATAACTATGATGCTTTTTCTTTATCTCTCCTAACTGGCATTCTCTAATTTCGAAATTTATGCAAGTGCAAAGACCAAATATTCTTCATATTATATACGTGCAGTCTTTTTATCTGGCTAGGATGCTAAAAAAAATATGCGTAACGACAAAGAATAAAACAGAAAAAAAAATAAAAATTATTTATTAATTATATTTATTTAAAAAAAAATATATCTATAAGCAAAACAATAAATTCTATGTAGTAATACTAAGATGCTTTTCTATAGCATCAATTAAATCTTGTTTTTTTGTTCCAGTTGCTTTTAAATTCTTTTCTTTACAATAATCTTTTAATATCGGTACGGTTAATTTATTTAACTAAAATAGAAATAAAAGTAAGAAGAAAAAAAACTTTCTCATTTTTTCTTTCTTTTCATACTGAATTATTGCGTGCAGCAGCTTCAACATTAACATCATCATCCGGTTTTCTCTTTTTTTCACTGGTTGATGTGGCAGCTGTTTCAGCCTAAAGATCAATATATTTAGTTACTATTTATAAGAATCATTAATATAATTATTATTGCATAACTTTTCGTGCTTAGAAAAAAATGTATTTCATCAAAACTAATCATACTCTCAAAGATAAGAAAGCATCACGCATTTCTGACGTGATACATTCTAAACGAAAGATTAAATACTATTCGTAGAGTCAACATACATGTACAGATTATAATTTACGTTTTTTGTACTATTACGAATTTCGTTATTATTATGCAAGAAAAAAACTAACCTTTCGTTTAGTTGGTGTTCGTTTTGTCACACCCATAACATAATCCGGTGGGAAAAACATTTGTTTAATTTCTGTAGTATATTTATCAACTTTTTTATTTTGATTTTCTACATTTGGAATAGTTAAATCGTCGAATTCTTCTGGTTTATCTTTATTTAATGCTGTTGCTTCAATATTTCTCCATAATGTTTGTAGAGCAGGATTTTCAAATCTATCAGGACGATATTTAAATTTTAAACCACGAATTACATTTTTAAAAACATCAACTTTATCATCGGTTATACGTGGTATATCATTCTTTGGTAAAGTTCGTATATCATCAGCATATGGTAAATAATGTACATGAAAACCATTTGATGCTATACGATCACTGGGATCTTTTTTATTTATTTCTTCAGCTTGTGGAATAAGTGCAACTAGAATAAATTAAATTATTAAAATAAAATACGAAATAATTCAATATCTTATTTTACCAAGACGTGGTGGTGTATTTCGTCTTGCAGTAAATTGACATAGAATAAACATTTGTTTTTCTAAACATTTTTTTAATAGTGCATTAAATAAACATGAACTTCCTTCCACATATTTTTCATCGGGATAAATAAAATGACCGGGTTTAACATAATGATGTGGTAATAAACATGAAATATTTTTAAAGCCAAGTATTTGAAAACCGGGATCACTAAATTTTTTTATTGCTTTTATTTCATCAGCATCAAATAAAACACGACGATTAGATACATCAATACCATATTGTATATCAGATGGCATAAGAATTTCAGCTAGAAAAAAAACAAATATAAAAAGATTAATAAAATCTATCATTGAAAAAAACCTGTTTCAGGTAGATAATGTTTTGTAACAATTTTTGTTTCCATATTTGTTTTCATATCTAATTTAATTTTTGTTGGTTTTGGACATGGACGGACCTGCAAAAAAAAAATGAGAATTTTATGTTTCATTATAAACAATTGACTATTTACCATATTAAAAACTGAAACGGAAAATTGTAATGGTGTTCCATCAGAAGTTTCTCCCAATGAAAATGGTACAGTACAATAAGCACGTTTTTTATGTTCTTTTGAATAAACAAGTTTTAATAGCTCATTTAATCTACCAGTTGGTGCTTGATTATTTCGTAGTTCGAGTTCATCATCACTTAACATAAGAACATCTTGAAAAAATTTTTTATAATCAAATTTTGTTATTGATTCAGTTAAAATTGGAAATACTTCAACTTCAATTCCAACATCATTTAAATCTTTAGCACGTTGTTTAGCTTGTCGTTCTAAGGTTAAATTTGATGCATGTGGTTGATCATTACATGTAAATATAAATACTCGTTTTATTGTTAAGCGTTGAGGAGAATTAGCAAATAAATTTGAACATGTCCATAATGCTTCATTTAATGAATAATTTTTCGATTGTGTTGAACCAAAGAGATCATTATATGTTTTTTTATAAGTATTTTTATTTGATAAAGCTTCTAATTGGATAATACGTTCAGCTGATGGTTGTGCTAATTCATGAAGAATGTAAATATGATTAAAATCAAATGTATTTTTATTTTTTTCTGTTCCATAAAGAATAATACCACTGAGATCTTTATCATTTGAAATAATTTTGGATTGATAAAAACTTTGACAAGCACGCATAACTAATTGAAAACCAGTTTCTAATTCATTGTTATCATCAATTGATGAATCGGATTCCATTGTATTAGATAAAGATTCAAACATTTCTGGTGTACATTCAATTAACATTAATGTACCATCACGAGTTGTTACAATCTAAAATCTAATTCGATTAATTTCTCTTGAAAAAAAAAGAATTATTTATTACTTGTCTGCCCTGTTGATTGTCATCTTGTGCTTCATCATCAGCACCACCAATACCACCCCAGTTCTGATCAAGTAGAGACATCTAAACAATAATATTATGTTCAATAGAAATAGAAATTATCATTCAAATTTAAATAATTCTAAAAACGAAGTATGACATCCGACATGAGCAATAACATACGACTATTTTTCTATTGGCTAATGCAATCAACAAATGACATATATGGTGGTTTCCGAGTAAGAATGACATCTAGTGATAGTATGTTGGAAATAAGAAGAAAATATATTACTTTTGTACTTTACAAGAAAGTATAATACAAAAAAAACGATATCCTAACGCAAAGAACAAGTTCGAAATTTGTATGAACATGCAACTTTAATATATATACTGAAAAAGTTTGACTCTTTTTTATTTAATTTGATATAAATCGAAAGCGAGTTTATATAGTATTCTTTTAAAAGCATTTTGTTTAAAAATAATAATAATGTCAATGAGATAAACGTAATTGATTATTGTATATTTCATTTTCCACGAGTTGATCGACAACACAATATTCCTGGCTTTTTACGTAGCAGGAGACAACTTGTAGATGTACGACAATAGAGACCAGGTTTGCAATCGTCTACCAATGGTATACAAGGTTCATACAAATCTTGACCGAAGAAACGTGCAAAGCTATGAAACATTATTAGAAAAAATAAATCAGATAAAATCAGTATAAAATATCTCACTTACTTTAATTCAGTAAAACTGATCAACAGAAAAATTACAATCCAGAATCGCATTGTACCTAATATATTACGTTTATGTTTAATCGATATTGAAAAAGAAATATTCTATAACGTTTTTTCCTCTTTTTATTAATGCCACTAGACATGTACGCAAGTGAATAAAAAATCAAAATCTTTTGAATACATTTCTTTACATAACATTAATCAATAAAATAATGATCTAAGACAAGTGTATACACAATTGAAATCTTATATCAATATTTACTCTACATTGAAGTAATGAAAAAAAGCAAAAATTCGTGTTTTTATATTACTTGATCATCGTCTAATATCTTTTAAATAGTAGCTAGATTATTCATCAAAATTGAAATTATTACCATATATCTATACTGGAAAAATTTGAATTCTTTTTATTGTATTTGATATAAATGAAAGATAGTAATATTTATGAAAGCAGAAAATATATATATTGTTTTTATTTATCATTAATACCGGGTGTGTTGATGGGTCCACCTTGGTAACCTGGTAGAAATGATGGTTCTGCTCCACGATGACCCATGTAAACAGCACGACCATCTGATTCAGCTAGAAATGTGACTAAATATGGTGGCGTAAATATAAAGACATCACCAACATGAGCTTCATATCGTTTTTGTTCTTCATCTTTGACAACAATAGTGCCACTAACCACTGTTTTTACTTCCAAATATTCATAAAAGAAGGGAAAATCGTTGGGTGATGGACGCATTTCAAAATGACCCATAGTTAATTGCTCTTTCTGATTGCTAATTGGAACATCAATAATATTCGATTTCAGACCAGCACACATATAGGTTTCACCAAGTGGAACCATTTCAAGTGATCCAGCCTTGATTAATTGAATACCTGGTTTTTGTGAAAGTGGTTCTGGAATTATTTGAGCCATGGGTAAAAGACGAACTATGACGCGGTTTTCACAAGGAATCTTTTATTTGTCAACGCAAGTAAAAACAGAGACCATATATACGAAAGAATAGTTTGCGATAAGACTCGTTACTGTTTGCATAATGATAAACTCAAAAGGACAACTATATTTTCTTTCTATGTTCTATGAGATACAAAATATTCTTATAAATAGGTCAGGTTGGTATTCAAACCCCTCATTTTATTCACTTTTTAAACGAATTAGCTGACGATAAAAAAAAAGTATTGTAAAGATAACATAATCAAGAATTCAAAAACTAGAAAAACTATTTCTTTTTAAGTTCAAGTTTCATCGTTTCAGTATCTTCAGGAAAAATTTCACGAACATCTTCAATTTTATAATCCATTTCGACTTGTATTTCTTCATCAACAAGAGCAAATAATTCAAATTGACACGAATTGCTTTTTGAAAAGTTCATTTTTAACAAAGCTTCTTCGACCAACTCCGACGCTAAAGTTTCTTCAGTACATGGAATCAAAACTTCCAGTTGTTCGAACTTAATTGAAGCTTTTAAGGGAGCAATGCAAATTAATTCTAATTTAACTTCATTTGGAACAGTTTCAAGATCATCCAAACACATTTCATCGTCTGATAATTCTGTTCCATCGTACATCAATTGATAAAATTTTGGATTTAAATGCATGAGTTGACATGCGATTGAGCGCAACCGATGAAATTGTGTTTGAGATAAACTATAATAATTGACAGTTTGTTTATCAATGCCGTTTTCGACGATGATATGTATTGGTAGCTTTTCACTGCTCACTTCGAATTCAGTCGGTGATGTTGATACGAAGATTGATAATGAAGTTTCCATCGATGGAAGAAAATCCTTTTCAAACAGAAGATATTTATTTTGATTATCTATATGATTTGCTTTGTAAACATCAGCAATGGTAGCAAATGAAGCAAAATTTTGTTTGCTGTTTGCTTCATCATCAATTAAAATCAGTTGATTTTCAGTTGATCTTCGAATATGAATCGAACAAAATTGATCTTCTTTCACCAGCAGAAATCTTGTTTCATTGACATCAAATAATAGTTGATGAACATCAATAATTTTCTTTGTATTATACGACGCAAGATATTTGTAACCACGATCAGATCCTTTAGAAATTCGTAATAATTCTTCGATCATTACTTTTCTGTTAAATAGAAGAACTTCTTCAGGTTTTTCATTATTATCTGAAGTTAAAATTTGAATGAGATAAGCAATACGAAATTCTACGACTTGTTGATCATCAACAGAAAATTCTCCGATCGATTTGTGTGTATCTTCATTTGAAAGTCTTTGATCAGAATTCTCTCCTAAAGCTACAACACAATCACGAAGAGAATTGACATTTAAATTCAATTTTGATAAAATTTTTTCGTTGTACAACAGTTGATTGATTTTCATTACTTTTAATACACAGATTTTTTCGGATGCATCTTCATAAGAAATTTGTACATTCATTGTTGAATCTCGACTAATTACATCGATTGTAATCGGTTCGATTGTCGAGGAAATGTTATCTGTTTTATCAACAATGCTGTTCTTTTCCTTGAGAAAATAACTGAAATATTCTGTATCAAGATTTTTTGCGACAGGTTGTGCTCGAAACCAATTATCTAAATTTTGCCATATTGTACTTGGATGAAGTAAAATTCTTTTCTCTTCGTCTAAAATTAGAAAGATTTTACTAGAAAATCTGTTACAGAAAACCTTCATTTACCTTGAGCAGTTCGATAGAGAATTTCATGGAACGAAATCGATTCATTTTCTTCTGTGATGATTAAACGAACTTTTCTCTTCTCTTGATCATTAACAGAAAAAAGATCTCCAATGATTCCGTCATAAATCAATCGTCTAGACTCATCGAGGACACAGATAAAATTTTCTGTATCAAGATGTACGCCGAGTTTAGGATCGTTCAATATTCGATTGAAAATATTGATCACTGAACATTCCAATCTCGTGAAATAATTAACCGATTTTTCTTTATATTCAACTTTAACTTCTATCAAAGATGTTCTTTGAAGAATTGAATATTCCAATGGAAAATCATGTGGAAGTGATGGATTATCACCGTTCAGATCAAGACCAATGTGATATTTATCGACAGGTATCAATATCTGAGATGAATAACCTTTATCTTTGAATATTTTTTGCAATTGTTCAAAAAGTTTTTCTTTTCTCAATAGATGAGAAGTCTTTTTTTCATCTGGATGAATAATACTAACAGACTTCGCTTTTTTTTCTTCTTCACTATTTGAAGTTTTCAATTGATTTAATAGATCAAACCATGGTGATAATGAAAATGGAAGAGATTTAAGTTGCATTGTATACAGAGTTGGACAATTAATTGTTTCGACATCTTTAATGATTTCATCTTGTTTTATTTCTTCATTATCAATTGTTGTTTTCATTGTTTTCTGATCGTCTTGATCAAGTAAATGATTAACATAATTCCAGTGATAATTATCACCCATTGTTGTTGTTGGAAGATTGAATCCACTTTCTCCAATTAGATTAATAGCGAATCCATCTTGTGAATTATCTTCTTTATTATTCAAATAATTAAGAAATGTATTCTTTGATTCAATTGGATTTTGATTTTCATCAATTTCTTCAGTCCATAGAATATTTTGTTTTTCTTGAATATTAACTAATTTTTCTTCAAGAATCGATCGACATCGAATTAAATGAATACTTAATGAAACATAATTTTCACAACGAATTTCAGAAGGAATCCATGATAATATAGGACTCTCTATTGCTACATATTCACATGTTTTTGGTAATGATTGTGTCGATTGTTCAAATAGAGAAACTTCAATCGAACGTAAATCATTCAAAAATTCACTTATCATATGAATTGTTGATTTTAATCTCTCAACATGATCATTATATTCAATATCAATTAAATTTATTTTGATTTTCTGTTTTAATTCTTCATTTAATTCATCATTGATTGGAGTTCGTAATAGATGAGGAACATCACTAAATAAATATTGAATATCATTAATAGCATTAGAATACAATTCTTGAATATGATTCAAATAACATAATTGAAAATTTCGTATTTCATACAGTTCACATTGTTCACGAATAGTTTGATCATTAGTGTAAATATTTAAGAATTCATTTAGATTTAAATGTGAAAGATTTTGATCATTAGATTTAGTTAATAATATTATTTGTCGAAGAAGTTTATAACCATTAGTAAGTTTATCGACTAACATATTTTTTAGATGATTCCATTCAATTTCTAATTTATTTCGATCGATTTCTTTCGAATAATTTTCATCAAGTTCAATCATATCAGATTCATTGTTCGTTTGATTTGCTCGTCTATAACATTGATATTTCTGAACAATATGACGAAAATTGATTCGACATAACAATAAATGTGTTCGAATGATGAAAAATTGAATATAATGAAAATTAAATTCCAACGAATTTTCTTTGATTTCAAAGAAATTTTCTTTATCAATAATTAAACTAGCACGAGATAATTTCGATAACCATTTAACATCATTTGATGTAAGTGTGATTACACCTGTATTATCACGAGCGATTTGTAAAATTGAAACATCTTTCGAAACTATATCATAAACTAAATTCTTAGGAACAGTCATGCAATCGTTAGGATCATTTTTTATTTCCTTTTCTAGTAAATCCAATAGACCATTATGATAATCAACAAGAACACTGAAATTAAACGAAAAGAAAGCAATCAAAAAAATTATTTTCAACTGCTGCTATTATTTACCTTAGAATTCTCATGACTATGTCACCTTCATCATGATTTTCATTCGTTACTAAATAATGAATTGGTGTTTCAATTGAAACTTTATCAAAATGTTGAGTTTCATCACAAGCTCCTGGTTGAATCAATCCATCAGTAAATGTATGATATAAATTGATAGCTTTTAATCCATTTTCAATGATCGAATGATGTTGTGCACGAAGACGTTGATCGATAATATTTGAATTTTGTTCAGCACGTTTTAATAGATCTTCTAATGTTATTTGAATGAATTCATCTCGTTCAATCAAAAAACTATAAGTTTGATGTAGAAGAAGATAAAATTGACTTAAATCATAAATCGATCGAGTCATTTCAAGAAAACCAGTAGTACTTAGAACACGTTGTAAAATATTTAATGATGATGCAAAATTCTTTGGATTATGAAGTTCAGTTTTGAAATGTTCATAATTAACAACAATAGGCATTTGATCGATATAGATTTGTAAATTTGCTTGAATCTCTGATTGTAAATCTAATTGATTGATTTGAGCTTTGTAATTGGGTAGTTTTTGAAGAATAGAATAGAAGACGTGTTGTTGATATTGACTTTCAGCATTGAATTGATCATCATATGTTGCATAAACAGGTTTAATCCATTGTTGTTGTTGAAGAGTTAAATATGCCATTTGTTCTGAACAACGATTAATAAGTATACATGTATCATCTTGATTGAAACGAACACAAAGAAAATGATAGGTAGATAAGAGACGAGCACAAACGAAATGACACACTTTTGTTCGTTCTTGATTGCCCATCATTCGACCACCATTCTCTGCATTACCAACAGCATGTTTTGCTAAAACAGGACCATGCAAATTGTTTACTGAATTTTCGTATAACAGTAAATGCCAGGCCTTAATAAAGAGGATGATAAACTAAAATCGATATATGAATCAATCAATTTACCATAGCGCCGTAGGTTGAAAAATATGCTACATAGGTTCCTGGTACATTTAGCAAACTCGGCTTCCCTGAAAATTGTAGCAATTCACCTTTTTCATCGATGACACAGCCACAATCATAATGAACTCCATGTTCTTCAATCGGTTGTTGAGCCGTAGTACCAAAGCCTAGAAAAATTTCAAAATAATCGTATTTCATAGCAAATGATCGAAACTCGTCGTGACTACTAACCGTGGGTGTGTAGTAAATTTAATGGTTGAAATGCAAATGACCAAAGAAAACTTTGTTTTCCACCAAGAAGAATCATCGCCATTAAATTAACTAAACAATGACGAATTCGAAGTTCATCTTCATTTTGACATTGTGGAGTAAAGAAATTATTCAATGTATTTCTCTCATCATTTTGATTTTTTGGATAACCAATCATTGATTGTTCGGGTTGACTAAGAGCTCGAAAAACAAGTCTTTCTTCTACTGAAAGATCCAAGTTTCTTTCAATAATTGGTAATAATGAATCAATCGATGTTAAGCGATCTTGACAAAAATATTCATAGTAGATATTTACTAAAACAATCACTTTGATTTCATTAAGTTGCAGCTTTGGTGGATTTCCTTGACGATTCACAGTAATCCAATCTGTAAATAATTTCCAGCGTTGTTCATCGTTATTTTGATTAACACATTGATCAATAATTCTTTTCAATTCTGTATAAGGTTGTTGAAGATGTGGAAAGATGGATTGTTCATCATTTGATCCTAATGTGAATCCTAGTTGATGACTCATCTGTAATGAAGATTTTTTTATTGGTATTGCTTGTTCAGTCTCAAAAAATCGAGCTAAAGTTAATGACCAGTGTTGATTTTGTTGTTGAATATCATCTGATTTAAGTATTTTTAATAGAGAATTCCATGAAAATTTAGAAACAATTATGGAAAGAAAATTTTGAAGTGGTTCACTCAATTCTGTTGCATTATTTTGAATCGACAGATAATTATTGATCATATATAAAAGAATACGATTGATATCAAGTTGATCTTCAACTGATCGATCGGTTTGGCAGAGAAGAAGAGCTGTCAATTGAATAAGAAAATAATCTTTTAATTGTCGAAAAACAGTTTCGACTACCGGTTGAAGTTGACGAATATCAATAGTTGGAGTTGTCGATTGTATAATTTTATTGATCAGTGTACAATGAACTACTTCATTAGTCATCAAACGTTTCATATAAGAAAAGAAAAGATCGAGCAATATCGATCGAGTATTTTCTTGATTGATCACTGATGGATGATATGGTAAACGATAGTTTTCAAGTAAGTTTCCATCCGAAACACATCGAATCATTGTTGGAAGAAGATGAATACGATCCCATGTATCTTTAACCATTTGGTGTCGTGGTAAATATTTGAGATAAATATTCGCCAATTCATCAAAAAGAAATTCTTTTATCGTCAATGATAACGGACAAATTGGTTGATTTAAATATTTAAATAATGAAAATATTTCTTCACGATATGATGTATCATTTGCTTTTAAAATTGAAATTATCCATTGTTGAATATCAATCATTAATGTTGATTTCGGAAGATTGTTTTCTTCGATATATTTGCTAACAGTTTCAACAATCGATGAATACCTTTCAATATAGGGTGATTTTTGTTGTCCACCAAAATAGTTTGGTTCATTCTCTTGAAGAAATTCGAATTGTTGAAGTAATTTAATCACAAGTTCTTCAGATTTTGTTAAATTTTCATTTAGAAGAATAAAATAAGCCAAATTCATAAATTCAATACGAGATTTAATATCAATCAGTTGTGTTTGTTCAAGAACTTTACTAGATGGATAATATTTCGATATCATTGTATAACATAGAACCCATGTTTCTTTAGTTTGATGATTAAAACATACATTAGAAAGATTTTCCCATAGATCATCAAACATTCGTCGAAATAAATTTTCACGAACAAGACTTCGAGTTGAATCCCCATTGTCAAATAACTGATGATAAAATGTTTGAGTTTGATCGAGACGATCCATTATTCGACATGCTGAATACAAAGAAAATAAATCGTTTCGATCGTATTCAAATGATGTATAAACATGAGCTAATCGCCAAATATCTTCATGATGATATTCATCTAATACTCGTTGTTCATTTTCATCGACTAAACGTAACCATCGAGAGATAAATTCAATTGATTTTTGACATTTAATACGATCATCAGTAAAATTTTTCTCAACAATTGTACAAAATGTTTGAACTAAATCATTTGAATATGTTTCTAAAACGGATTTATTGACAATTTTCATTAAAATCGAATCTTTTTCAATTGCTTTGATCAATTCAAATCGAAATTCTTCAATAGTATGTTCATTTTCATTCATATTATTCTGTTCAGCTGTTTTTTCAATGAATCTCAATTTAATCTCATCAGAATAGGATTTAATTCGTTGATGAAAAAGATGATAGAGCGGCGTTTGAGGAATACATGCATAATGTGTCACTAATTGAAAAATAGTTTGACTATTAATTGAAAGTAAATCATTTTCTTGTTCATTTGATACTGATACATGATCAATTAGATTCAACATAGTATCATATCCATCATTGATATTTGAAAGTTTCGATAAAGTTTCTAATCCATAATCATTAACGATATGTTTGAGAATAGTACATACAAAATTGTTGAACGAAAGTCGAGTTTGAGATTGAATCGAATCAACAAGACCATCGAAACGTTTTCCACAAAGAATATCTTTGGAAAGTTGATAGATTAATGTGTAAATTTTCTTTGATGCATTCTTTTTTAGTGATAAATACATTTGATATTTATTAACAATTCGTTTTTGTAATTCGGTACATTGTGTAAGAATTTCTTTCAAATATTGAACACGTCGAAATGTACTTGTTTGACGTTGATAAAATTCGTAAGCAGATCGATTCGCAAATAAATCACTTGGTAATTGTTGAAGAACAATTTGAATTCGAGAACAAAAATCCCAAAGACAATCGTCAAATAAAATATTGTAATCACAAAGTATTTGATTATCATTTTGATGTGCTTTGTTATCGTATGATGAAGTAAGAATTTGTATGAAATTCTTAATATAAAATGAATTATTTGATAAACATGTATCAAAGAAATAAAAATCCCAATGATGTAGAAATATCGATGAAAATGATGATTGATGATAAATTGTTTGTGCTGGTGAATGGACGAGTAGAAGAAAATATTTGGAATTATCTTGTTTTTCTGAATTACAACGATAATCAACTTTATCAATTAATTGTCGAATATATGGAATATGTAAACGTTGTTGATTACTACGACTGTTAATTACAATCATCAATAAATTTTTCTCAGTATTGTTTTCATATTTTATGAATTGTTCTTCTAATTCAGCAGAATTTTCGATGATCGACTAAAAGTAAACATATGCATTCAGGCGATTATATAAGCAATTCTACATACCAAATTGAGGATATCGACTTTATCACTGAAAAGATTTAAATCATCTTCATTCAAAGATGAAAATAATTCATGTTTAGTTTCTTGATTGAGACCAGTGATATGAGATGATGTTCGTGTAAATATCATTACTTTAGTTGTCGAACGCAATATTTCCTTTGGTCGATCGTTACTATTTTCCAAATCGAAAATATCCATTGATGATATTGGTGATGTCGTCAAAGTTCGAAGAAAATTTTCAAGACTGAAATGTTCTTGATTTTCAAAGTAATTCGTACAGATCCAACGTGATACTTGATCTTCAAAAGTTGGTAGTTTTAAAATAATGGATTCTGGAGAGATCAATTGCATTAGTTTCGAAAGAACTGATCGTAGAAGACATTGAAAAATATTGGTTAAATTGTGTTCTATCACGGATTTTGATTTCATTGTTAGTTGTGTGTATTGTTGAGGAATATTCAGATAATAACGTTCTTCTTCATCGTTTTTCTTGATCAATCCTAATAAACACGAATAAAGTGTATTTGAACTTAGACCATAGAAATATTGTTGTCCAATATGTTCAATAAATGATTGAGCTTTTTCTTCGACCTGTTCCATCAATCTCTGTTCTTCGTTGGAAAGTTTAGCCCATCGAATTTGATAAAAATCTTTAATTGATAATGAATATTTTTGAAATCGACTTAGAAATGGTGCTGGAATCTCTTTGAATTCATTTCGATTGATATGAACAATACATTGAAAATCTTCATGAACGACAATATCGATCGTTTTTGGTCCGATGGCAACTTTTGACCAGATTTTTCTGTTATCACCTGTAGCCATAATCGAGAAATTTTGATTGAAAACATCATAAAGTGAACCATGAATACGTCCAGTATTGATCATTAGAATAGTTTTACCTGTTTCCATACATAATTTGATCGTTGAAAGAATCTCGACGTTTCGTAATTCATTATTGACATCATCTGGAAAATCGGACATTCGAAAGACAACTATTTTATTTGGATCAAGATCAAGAACGCCACTCTGCGTTAATAGACGCACAGCACTTTCATCTTCTGATTCATCAATAATTAATTTGTATCGTCCATAGAGTCGACGTCGAACGGAATCCAATTTCATTGATTGATGAAGAATCGTTGGTATGTTTCGACGTTGATTCGGTGGTAATCGAAAATCTGGACATTCTTCTTTGACAGCTTTGAAAAAAATTTGAAGAAGTTCTTCGAATTTTTCTTTCGAAGTCCCATTGAAATTTTCTTCCAATGCATGAAGAAGACTGAGAGGTGTAATACCATCGACATGTGTTTCCTGTTCATCTGTTGTTGTCGTTAATTCGAAGCGTAATTGACGTAACATGTAAATAAAATCTCGATCATGATAAATTTGTGGAATAGATTGAGTGCTTAATAAGCGACGGTAACCTTGACAAAGACCATTAATAATTTTTTTCAGACGATCATTGACTCGCTGCTGTTGATTATCGATTTTCAAACCCAGACATCCATAAGCCAGAATGTGTTGATCTTCTCTCGATGGTAAAGATCGATAAATACAGATCATTCGATTGGCGTTCGCTGCATCGAACGATTTATTGGCAACAGCAACGAAAGCCACTTTACACTCATCCAAATAAGGATGTAATACTTTCAAAACCATTTTTTTCTCGTCGGGTAGTGATGCTTCATCTAAGAATACAACCTAAATAAGAACAATATTGTATATGTTCATATAAGCCGTATCTGATTAACTTACGCATCGTGTTTTCATTCGATTCTGTTCGTAGTGTTGTTCACGTTTAATAGCGCGATCCAGAATGTATGCGATATCTTCTGATCGAGTATATTTCGAACCCAAACAGAAGAAAGGATCGATGGCAGGTAATTTTTTACAAAATGCTGTATTTGATAATTGTGGACCTTGCAGATTCTGCAGAACGATCTGGAACGAGAGTGTCTTCGATTGACCTACGAACAAAAAGAAATAGTTAATACAAAGATCTCATACATTTAAGATACTAACCTGGAGCACCGATGATGCACAACGGTGTTTTAGTAACAATGCTGACCACAATACCAAAGATATGCTCACGAACCTAAAAACATGATGAGTCAAATAATTGCAAAATATGCAGTCAAATGCTTACTGCTTGATTAATCGCAACACCTTGAGGAATCAGAAAATTGTTTGGATTAACAAAGTTTGCCAATTCTCTTTCTATGATACCGACGAAATCTGGAATTTTTCGCGATAGAATACTAGCCAACTTTTCTCGTGGTGGAGTTTTCTCATCTTTTCGTTGATCATTATCTTCTTTCGTTGGAAGTCGAAAGTAATAGGTCAAAGCTAATGCCAACGCAATACAACGTTTTACATCAGGTTCAACTGTATCATCATCGAATCTCATTTTCCAAAAGAATTCGATTAGATTGAAACATCGTTGAATTTCTCGTTGAGAAACAGAATTTTTTCCTAGAAACTCTTCGCAGAATTCTTGAGCTTTTAATATACAATCAGTGAGCATTTCTTGAATATAGAAATCGATAAATGTCAATTGTTGTCCTGGAAGAGAAAATGTAGTGATTTTCTTAGTGATGTAATCTTTCAATGTATCTGATTCTAATGTGCTGTATGAAATTGTCAGATTTTCTAGGGCTTGTGGTAATTGATGAACAAGATAATCGCTACGATGGACCGCCTTTTTATCATCCTCTTTTACTGACGATGGATTGATTGCAGCAGTAAAAAATATATTCGTAGGCAAATTATTTCCATGTAAAGTACCATCCATGAACATTTCTTTGAATAATCCAAGGCATGACGAAGTGTTTACCTCGTCGAAGAATATAACTAATTCAACATCAGGAACTTCATTAGCCAGTTGACATATTGGTTTCATAAAATCTTCTAATTGTTCTTCTGCAATACCTGGATGAAGGAGAAGACGATAGAATAATGATTTAGTATTAATGTGCATTAAATATTCATCAAATAATTTGATCGAGTTTAAAGGTGATTCTTCGAGAGTATTCGGATTCAGTAGTTGTCCAAGTTGAGGAGTGATATTCATCAGAGGAAAACTTGTAATATGAAATGTGATGTGTTCATAAAGTAATTTATTTAATATGCGATATGTTTCCAAATCTGTATTGTGAGTAATATTGACAATTGTTTTCCAAATAAGTCGTAATTTACCATTATCATAACCATGACTTGAAAGTACGGATTTGATCTCTTTTGAAAATTTATCATCGATTGGTCGGACTGCTCGACCAGGAAGAGGTATTTGTTCTATAGCTGCTTCCACCTCAAATTCATCATCATCATCATCATCTTCCTCTTCATCCTGGTTTTGAAATGGAAGATCAATTTCTGGTTGATTAATTTGCTCATTATTTCTAGATATTTTTGGTTGAATTTGCTTCAATATTGCATCGTACAAATAGGGTCTCTTCTCCAATATTGTTTCAATCACTGTCTTACGTAACCACACACATATTCGTTCTCGAATACGTGGTGATACTTTCTCATCGAGAGAACCTTTTGTAAGCTTTGCATTGAGTAGCATCGAATAAAATTTTAGTAAATATGTTTTACCAACACCCGTATGACCTTCAATAATTAAAGGAAGCTTCGTTAATTTTCTTTCATGAACATGAAACAGCTTGTAGGTGAAGTTTTGAGTAAGAATAAACTTCGTTTCCTTCATTACATCCATAAAATCATCATATGAAATATCTAGAAGCCAAGACAAACATTTGGCAAAATAATTTTTTTCTTTAAATTCTTTTCGTTTTGCTGGATCTTCTCGCTTGAAAATTTCTTTCAAATTTTGAGGCACGCAATCCCACTCAGTATGTAGCAAATAAAGTGAGAAACCAGGATCATAAACGAGAAATATTCGAGGATAATCAATTCTTTGAAAATTCATTTGTGAAAGATTTTTCGCTTCTTCTATCATTTGTTCCATCGCTCGTGTTCCTAAATATTCATCATTATCGTTGAAACGGTAAAATCCAGAGTCGGTAAAAAATCGAACACGTCGGTACAAAAACTTGACAAATGAAAGTTCAGATATTTTATTTCGTTGTAATTCTTGTGCATTTTTTGTCATACAATCGTTAATCTGACGTCGACATTCTTCTTCATTATTCAATGGAGCGAACTGCAATCCAGTATCTTTTTCTGCAGTAGTTTCGACGTAAAGTCGGTTTATTGTTCCATCTATATATGCTTTTAAGAATCGCGCTACAAGTTCTTCTTGCTTGCCAATATGAAGTTTGTGATTGTTTTCGGTAACTTCTTCAAAACTATTTGAATTCAATAAAGATAATAATGGAAGAATTTGAATGAAATTATCGCTAATATTTCGATTATATTTATCTGTATGAGGAATTTCAATGAAGAATGTCCATGGGTGATCATTTGGCAATGAAAATGCTAAACCACTATCTGTATCCGACAATGCACCACAAACAAATAACGAAAAGAATGTACGATTAAGTTCAATGAATGGAGCATGAATCGAAATGTTGAAATAAACCTTGGGCTCTTCATCATTTTTTGTTGAATCAAACGAGAGCAATGTATTGATTAATGTAGTCAAATGCAATCGATCATTAATACTCATAGATAAAGTTTGCGGAGTTTTGTACTGAGTATTAATTCGATGGGTTTTTCCTAAAGGAAGATAGAGGTCATCATTACTGGCATAAATATGAGTGTCTTCAACTTACCGATACCAGCCTTTCCACAAATTACACGTAGTCGCGGTTTGATTAAATTATTACTTTGAAATAGCTCGTTAAGTTTTTTATTGGCCACTACTGAGTTTCGTATTTGTGGCGTTATATGGTACGGTCGTAATCCTTTTCTTGATGTTAGTTCTCTCGAGAAATAATAAACTTCACCATGTGGTCGATCAGATTTCGTTAATATATCTTGTTCGTTGAATAATATTTCTCTTAATCGATGATGCATCTTGTCCATATCCATAATCACAAATGTGAGATGATAGAATGTTTGAATACGAATGAAGAATAAATGAATATCATCTTGTGTTGCATGAGAACACCAAAGGATTTGAAACGATGCTGGTAAACGATGACTGAGAATATTGACAAGAATTGAAAATGTTTCCATATCAAGATCATGATCGAGTGGATTTGGTTCGGCTAATTGATCTTTATGAGTCAATGTGACTAGATATTGTTGATTGTCATTGACTGTTGTTCTCTCGATAAATAATTCATCTCCATCATGAAGAAGTTCTTTTAAAAATGCAGATAATTTCTTCAAGCATGATTCACTATTGGATCTGTTCGGTATTTGATGTTTGACATATAGTCGTTGGATATTCTCAGCTGATAGATCACAAGTAAACAAACGTAATGAACGTAAATAATGTCTCAATGATTCAATCGTTAACTCAAGTTCTCGATTATCATTGAAATTCTTATCACTTTTGAAATGTAACTTTTTAAGGAAATTCGATTTTGTTCGATTATCTTCTCTTGATTTGGTCAATAGAATGATCAATATCATCACTTGACGATTGGAAAACAATTGTAATAGACGTGTCAACTTTCGATATTCTTCCAAATGTTCTAACCAGAGTTTGTAATTAATTACCATTTGCTGATGAATCAAACGAAGTTGATCTGTTTGTTTTTCAACGAGTCTTTTCAAAATATTGATCTCTTCATTTTCATTATCTTTCATTCCAGATAGAATTCGACTAATTTCACCTGCACGATCAGACAATTGAAGTGTTTCTTCTTTCAATTGATAATCGGGATGACCGGCCATTTCTAATTGAATCATTGTTGAATAGATATTGTTGACCGTGTTCAATAGTTTCAATTGTTCATTTAATAAAATTCTTTTCGATTTCATTGCTTCAGAAAGATCGACATTACAAAATGTCAGCTGCAGTTTATGATCATCAACTTCAGATGTGGCCATGATAAATTTAATTTTCTCAGGTTCTTTTGGTTGTTGAAATCCATCATTTTCGTCGATTAAATTTTCCGGATCTTCCTTGATCAAGGTTTGAGTTTTATTGATTGAATACTCGATTTCAAATTTTGATTCTTCGTTAATCAATCGTCTTAATTGAATATGAACGACGCCACTACGATAAAGATGTTCCATAGTTATCAAAGCGTTATCTAGTACGTTTGCATCTTCAGCCGATAGCCACATATTGACAAGTTGTATGTTATCGTTAACAACTGAAAACAAAGCGGAGATGATGATGATATTTCTTCTAAATAAATTTCTTACTTTGCATGTGTGTCGTTGGAGTATCTTCGAAGTAAGGTAACTTAGCTACACTGTCAACGAAATCTTCAAGAGTTTTTGCTTTCATTGTAAAAGGTTCACATAGTCCATAGATGATAATCCACGAATTAAGAATCATATTGTTTCTTTCCTGAAGTTGAAATTGTGTTGTTAAATTATCTCTTAGCTCTTGAAAGCGACGTCTTCCATGAGTTGTGTATAATTCAGCTTTTTTCATCATTTGGATAACATTTAAACATTCGGATGCTGTTTTGATCAGTTGTAAATGTTGACTGGTTAATTTTCGAAATTGTTGCTTGAGATTTCGATATCTTTCAGAAATCTCTTTTAGCGAACAGTTCTCGTCGCTTAACTGTATGATTGAATTAATCGTTTCATCAGCATTTTCATTTGAAATAATGTTGAATTGCTGTACACAAGTGACAATAATATTGATGTAACTGTAATATTGATAAATCTGCAACCATTCACACACTTGTTCGATTTCTTGTTCTGTAACTTCAGTATTTTTAACTGGTTCTTGTTGGTTATTATCATTGGCTATCAAACGATAGGAAAATAACTTTTTTACTTCATCGCGGACATTAATATTCTTGTTACAAAAGATAGCCTTCAAATCAACCATATCTTTTAATTTCATTCGTCCATTCAAAAGGCTATCAATAAATTGGAAAACTCTCTCCAAAACTGTAGCCAAGTCTTTTCCAGTAACAATGCGATCGTTTTCGCCGCAAGATGATGAGTATATCATATTGAAAATTCCTTCGAAAAGATGAGATTTTGATAATGAAGCCTGTTTAACACGAAACCAAACCACTCGATCAACTTGTCCTTTTTCATTATTCACTTCTATTGTCAACATTCCACTGCTTAAAGTTTCAAATTCACCTTCGATTGTATGTCTCTCCACACTAAGTGTATCACCTAAGGACAGCACCTTCATCTTTCCATGATTATCGTCTGGAGTAAATGTGACGTGTACAGTAATTTGTAATCGTTCGCTAGCGATAAACCATTGAATCTGTTGACGCTCTTGAATTTTAATATCTCGAAATGCGGTTTTCTTAGCCATAATTTTAAAGAAATTATCTGGATGAGATCGTTTTACTTGTTCAATAAATTTCGAAGATTTATGTTCTTCATTAATTGTTGCTGTATTAAGAACTTGAAATGGAATTAAACAATTCATCATGCTACAAAGTCTCCGAAGATTCTTGAATGGTTGAACTAGTGCAAAAGTCTTTTGAACAAATTCTTTCATTTCTGTAACTGTTATTTTTGACTTATCTCTCGCTCGATGTAAATCTGCGTACAATAATATTGCGTTTTCGATATGAAATCCTTTCAGAAAATTGATAATGTGAATAAGAACAGCTGTCATTTCATCATACCATTTAATCCAGTGTTTGACCTGATCGAGAAAGTGATGATAGTAGGTAACACGAAGCTCATTGATGTTAATGTTTATGTCACTTGGTGCTGGTTGTAGTAAAGATATTAAATTTGTTGGAACTGTAGGAAATTTGAAGACCTGTGGATTCGCTAAATCTATAATTGACTTTATATCGTAACTTGAAACAAAGCAATCAGCGATCGACTCTTTCGACGAATCAAGGTACATCGCACAACTTTCTAAAAAAAAACAAATGTATTCATTATGTGTCACATCTTTTTCTTAAATGTACCTTGTAGTTTTAGAACGTTGCTGATCGATTGTTCTACTTGCTTGACGAAACGAGTCATTTCTTCACGAATAGAAGTTCCATCATTTTGTTTTTGCAATGAAATAATAAAATCCATAATATTTTCAATATTCGGGAGGGACAAAATCGATTTAGAATAGCGTGAAATCACATGTTTAAATAGTTGATTGATAAAAATAATGGTAAATACGTCATTTTCGTCATATCGATCATGTTTAACGATTGTCATCCATTGATTCAGTTTCACTAGAACTTCTTTGGTTTTATCGAATGCTGGTTTTATAAAACTTAAATTGAGGATTCGTTCCCAAGTGTAGATAGCCCATTGATTTTTCGCATTCTTTTCACATAGATTTCGATAAAAGTTATAATCTAATGTATCTACGAAGTCTTGTGGATTATTTAGTAGCAGAGGGATTTGAATCCAATCATCATGGATAGTATCTTTGGGATCAATAGAATCCAGAATTTGTTTATCGAATTCATTCATTCTGCGGAATAGATTTTTTAGTTTTTCCTTTGAATTGCCATAATTTTTATCGCTCCAGAACAGCATATTTTGAATAATCAATGAGAAAGAAGGTTCTTTAGTTGCATCCTTTATTGACAATGAATATCGAATAAGAGTTTTTAATAGTTTTTCGTAATCTTGTTCAAAGTATTGATACCGATGTTGTTCCTCTGTCAGTTGATGCATAATGAAAGCATTGAAAATAGCCATATAAATTTTTCCAAAGAGAAAACGTTTCTCTTCTTTCATTTGTTCCATGGATGTATCGGCCAGTTTTATATAATCAAAAAATGCACTTCGAGTGACGTTGGAAATGCGATTATTCACTTCCAGAAGAAGATATTTTTGAATAATTTCATTCAATTCGCTTGTCTGGCATAGATATAAGAAAAGCTTCCAAAGAGTATCTGTGTCGACACAAGCTGCGTATGCGGACAAGTATTCTGCAAAGTAACGTTCATAACTATCCAGTATCTTAAGAAAATCACCAACATGAACCATTTTATATAACTTATGCTTTAACGTCCTTTTGAAAATAGGGAGGAAATGATCCAGAAATTCGTCATGCTTCAAATTTAATAGTTCGAATTGCTCACATAATATCAACAGTGGCGATTCATCAGATCTTACGACTACAGGAAGTCGAGAAATAAGTTCCACGAAACCCGGTACATCTAACGGGAAATCTTTAAATTCCAAAGCAAAATTAACATATTGTCTAATTATATCTTGAAAAGAAACCTCAAAATGCTTAACATCATTGATAATAGTTTTCCATTGCAAACGTTTATCAGGATCGATTAATAAAGAGGCTTGTAATGATAGTTTGCAAAAACAGAGAAAATAATTTAATTTATCTCTATGAACTGTTGTTATTTCCAAACGATAAAGATCAATCCTCATCCTTTTCAATAGATCATTATCGATTTTACGTAAATTTGGTTTTGAGCCTTTTGTATCCACGAAAGTTTTTGATGCATGAAAAATGATTAAGTCATGAAGTTGTTGTATGCTATTCTCTAGCTGATAACATGTGTAATGCTTCGCTTTGATGATCACGAAATATTCTTGGATCCGTGAGTACACATAGAAGTATGCATCAATTCTTTCACCGAACCTCTCGCATTCTTCTGGTGACTTGAAACTCTCGTTGAAACATTGAGTTATGAAGTGAACGTCGTCGTAAAATGCGTTATTTTGAGCTTGACCGTTTTCTTCATCGAAAGTCATCAAACACACTAAAACGTGATCAAAAAATGATTGCCCAACACTGTTATCATCGTCGAAAATATTTCCGATGCGTTTTGCTGCATCTGTTAATTTTTCTCGACCAATAAAAATACTGAGTACCTTACTCAACAGACCCATTCCAGATAATGTATTTGAACAAAAAATATGTAAATTATCTAGAATTCATTAGAGAAAAAAGTATCCTAGATACTCATTAAATTTAAGCGAAAAATATTTGATTTTTTAGTTGTACACTTACCAGATTATGAGGTTTAATTGAGTTTTTCCTACTTTCGTTTGTTTTATATTATTATACAGTTGTTTGATGTGTACAAAATATTCTCACTATATATCCTAAATCAAATAAAACAATTTACTTCGAGTAAATTCTATATATATATATACGATGAATTATAATAACTAGTGGGTTTTTTTCTCTTATCAGCACATGCTGTTGTGAAAGAATGAATGTAAAAAAATACTTTGTTGTTTTACTTGAATAAAGAGAGGAAAAAAAAGAATAAAGAAAAAAGTAAGAAATATTAAAAGCATTTCGACGTTGCGTGCGTGGAATGGATTGAAAAAGGAAGAAAGAAAAAATTTAGACGAGAAAAAAATCGTAAGAGAAAATGTCAAAATAGTCTGCGGATCGATGTGAAAAGCGACGATTTTTCGAACTTAAAATGACTGAATGAAGCTTTTATAGAGAATTAAGTTCAAGTTTTAGATTATGATTACATCTGAATCGATTCCTAACCAGAAATTATTCTTGATAAATTTACAAACTGTTTTCAGTATGATAGGTTGTGATTCATATCGGAAGAACGGTGTGAGATGAAAAAAATACAATCATAGTTCTATAATCAGACAAATACATTGATTTTTGATACAATTTCATCCAATTATTTCATTCTTTATTTCTAGACCACGTACTAAACGTTAAAACTTCTCGACAAGAACTAATGTTTATGAAATTGTTACGAAGTTTATTAAATGAGTAGTGAATAGAAATTATAGCGAATATCTACAATGAATGTCATTTCACATGAATAGTTGTATTTTCATATATAGCAATTATTTTATAAGTTGTTTCAATATTAAAATTTCTATTTCTTCTGATTTCAGCAAGTGATAACGGTCGTCTTCAAGGCTCTGTGGTAATACCATCAAGATGAATATGTATGGTTACAACAGAATGTTGATTTGAGCATCAATAGTTTGTATAAACGAGATAGTGTTGAAATAATGAAGTTTTTTTAGATAATATTCTACAATCAAAGCATCGTGAGGGTTTGTCGATTTATCGTAAAACTTTTATGAGATATTAACTGGCAAAAAAGTCAACAGCTACACAAAAATGTTTATGTTCATTGCGCATTAATAATGTGGAAGAATAATCTGTTACAAATAGACAATGATGCTATTTTTTTATGGGCAATCGATAAATTATGTTGTCGATAAAGTCTCGCTATTGAATTGTTAAAAGAATCTTTCAATAGTTAGCATGTGACAGAAATTAACATCTAGTTGAATCGATCATCAACATTCTCTTAAAATATCATGTGAAAATAAATAGAATTTTTCTTGTCTGAAATAAAAAAAGAAAATGATAAATACATCAAGAGTAGCAAGATATGTGTGCAAAGAACTACATATATAAGAATGATAAGGAATATGTGATGAAGTAAATATCATATTTGAAACAACAACTTCAAGGACGACAATTCTTACAAAGTGTTACCTGAGTCTCAAACGATAGCAAAATTATAAAATAAATTTATTCTGATGACGACAGATCAATTTCCCTGTAGTATGTATAAATTGTGAGGGTCTAGATGTAGTGGAGACCCACATTTATACCCATAAATAATTTATTCTTCTAGATGAGCAAAGACAATCATCACGGTTAGATTGGGCTGAATCATCATGTACAAGATGGTTACAAATACCACTATATTCATGGATAACACCTATTCTCTCCTTGAGTAATAAACGTACACTTGTGGAGAATGATCTTGACGATCTTGCTATCAAAGATCAATGTTCAACTTTGTTGAACCGAATGAATCAGTATAATTCTCAATGGCCGGGTACATGGTACGTTTTGAACCATACATTTGCTAAAGATTTTCTAATAAGTATATTACTTGTTTTTCCACTTATAATGGCTCATTTGGCACAGCCATTGCTTATTCGTCAAATTATTCTCGTTATTAAAGATCAATCAGGATTACCATGGTACGATGGTTATATATTTTGTATTGCTCTTTTCGCTTCCTGCATCGTACAAGCCATTGTTCCTCATCAAATCTTCTTTCGAAATAGTCGTATAGGTATGCGAATTCGTAATAGCTTATCATCAGCCATCTATAAACATTTGTTGACAATCAATACCGCCGCCCTTCATAAGACTACTGTTGCTCAGATGATCAATTTAGTTGCAAATGATGTCAGTAAATTCGAAGAATTTAGTGTATTCGTACATTCTCCATTACTAGCAATTGTAGAAGCTCTTGTGGGTTTTAGTCTCATTTGGTGGTATATCGGTTTACCGACATTATTCGGCTATGCAGTATTGATTTTATTGGTACCTATACAGTTCTTTTTCAGTCGACAATTCAGTCGATATCGAAACACTACAATGGCATGTACAGATAAGCGTGTGCAAGCGATCAATGAACTTGTTAACGGCTGCCAAATTATTAAAATGTATAATTGGGAAAAAGCTATGGAACAACGAGTACGTGAAACACGTCAACGTGAACTTTCGAATATTTATAAAGTGAGCTATTTAAGAGCTCTCAATATTGCTCTTGCTTTCTCTGCATTACCATTAATTTCTCTTGCTACATTCGGTGGTAGTTGGTTAATGGGTCGAACTTTCCAATCGGAAGATCTATTCACAACACTAGCTTTCTTCGTTATGGTTCGAGTTCCAGTAACAAATGGATTACCGTCTGCAATCGAAAAATTCAGTGAGGCTCGCGTTTCTGCAAGACGAATCGATCAGTTTATGCAACTCGATACGTTGTCCAATAAACGTGAAAAAATAGAAAACGAAAACGAAGATCATGTAATCCTAATGGAAGATGCATCTTTTTCTTGGAAAGATACTCCTTCTTTGTTTTCTCTCAATCTCAAAATTAGAAACGGGAATTTAGTTGGAGTGAAAGGTTCAATTGGTGCTGGCAAATCAACTTTATTCGCTGCTATTCTAAATGAGATTAATCTTGTAAGTGGAAAACTACAACTGCATGCTAATTCAATTTCGTATGCTCCACAATCAGCGTGGATATTTGCTGACACTATTCGAGCTAATATTCTTCTTGGCAAAGCAATGAATGACGAACGTTACACGAATGTGATAAAAGCATGTTGTCTTGATGTCGATCTAGAAAATTTTGGTGAAGTCGGTGATTTATTGATAATTGGTGATAAAGGTGTCAATTTGAGTGGTGGACAAAGAGCTCGTATATCACTTGCTCGTGCTCTGTATACTGATGCTGACTTATATTTACTCGATGATCCACTTGCTGCTGTGGATCCAAAGGTAGCAAAGAATATTTTTGATCAATGCATTGGTCCTCGAAGCCTCCTTCGTGGAAAAACTCGAATATTGGTCACACATCAAACACATTTTTTAGTTGAAACAGATCAAATATTTCTCATGACAAATGGTCATATTGAAGAATTACAGATGGAACAAATACCTATAATGGAACTGTCGAATGATACATCAGAAACAGAATCATCTGCTAACAAGGAAACAGATTGGGTACCTGATGCTGCTGTAATTGATGTGAATTCAATTGTTAAGAATGAGACATTAGTTGAAGGTGCTATTAAGTGTAGTGTTTGGCTAAAACTATTTACTGCACCACCTTTACGATGGTTCGGTTTGCTTTTAATGATTATTTTTATGCTCATCAATGAAGCTTTATACGATTTTTCAAACATTTGGCTCGCTATATGGTCTGATCAAGATAAAAAAGGACAACAATCATCGTTTTATGCTTATGTTTATCTTGGAGCTATAGGTTGTACATTGATCGTAGCAGTAATACGTGTTAGCTATGTCTACTATATTATGCTACGTAGTTCGACTCACTTTCACAATCGAATGCTCAAAGGTATCTTGTATACTTCATTACGTTTCTTTGAAAGTAATCCAAGTGGGCGAATCTTGAATCGAGCAAGCAAAGATCAACAAGTATTAGATCAAGCCTTACCTCTAGCTTTAATTGATACTATGCAATATCTACTGATGATTATTGGATCTATTACAATCATTGGAAAGACTAATCCATGGGTACTTTTAATTCTTATTCCTTTGGTTCCCTCTGTTTTGTGGCTTCGTCGATTTTACATGCGTTCAAGTCGTCAAATCAAACGATTGGAAAGTGTAACACGTAGTCCTATGTATACACTGTTCTCATCATCATTTGATGGACTCACTAGCATTCGTGCATTTAACGTTCAAGGTGATTTTTTAAATATGTTTATGGAAAGAATTGATACTAATTCACGAGCTTACTTCATAGTTTTTACGTCGGCGCGTTGGTTTGGTTTACGACTCGATATTATGGTATCCTTTCTCACGTTGGTTACCGCTCTTCTTGCAGTATTTTTACGTCATCAAATCGACTCGGCGGCAGCAGCACTTAGTGTTACATATTGTATCAGTTTAACAGGTCTCTTTCAATGGGCTATACGACAATCAACTGAAGCTGAAAATCTAATGACCAGTGCAGAACGTATTCATGAATATGGTCAACTAGTACCAGAAAGTCAACAAAATAGCAATCAGAGCGATGTTGTCATTCAACCAGCAGATGATTGGCCTTCTCGTGGTACTATCGAATTTAAAGACTACACTTTTCGTTATCGCCCAGAACTTGATCCCGTACTCAGAAATCTTAATCTACGAATTGAATCAAAAGAAAAAATTGGCGTTATTGGTCGAACAGGTATGATTATTTCATTTTTGAGACTATTTCAAACGTTGTTATTTAACTGGTACATATAGATTTTTGGCTTTTTCTTTAGGTGCCGGGAAATCATCACTTCTTCAAGCTCTATTTCGACTTGTCGACCAATCAGCCATCAGTGGAACTCTACTCATTGATGACATCGACATTGGACGTCTTTCACTTCATCAACTTCGTTCTCATCTAAGTGTCATTCCTCAAGTACCTATACTCTTCTGTGGTACACTCCGATATAATATTGATCCATTCGAACAATTCTCAGATGATGAATGTCTTACAGCACTAGAAGCTGTTCAACTCAAACAATTAGTGCGCAATCATCCCGATGGACTTCATTTGTTAGTAGCTGAATCGGGTACCAACCTGAGTGCTGGTGAACGTCAATTGATTTGTGTTGCTCGAGCCATTCTGAAGAAGAGTCATATATTGCTGATTGATGAAGCTACAGCAAATGTTGATCATGTCACTGATAGAATGATTCAAGAGGTGATTGCTGATAAGTTTCGTGATCGCACCATACTAACAATTGCTCATCGGTTGAATACAGTCGTCAATAGTAATCGTATTCTAATGTTACAACAAGGAGAGATTGTCTACTTTGATGTACCTAATAATATTCATCTAAATTAATACAATCGTGTATGATTTCATACTCGCTATATTGTCGTCTGTAGTTTTTAAATTTTAGGACTATCTCAGTATCAAGGAAATAATACATAACTATACTACGTAAGCTATCTTTATTGAACTTAAAAGATTTTTTATTAAAAGAACAAATTCATAAAGTAAATACTTCATATTTATTCTTTTCCTCCATCAACAAAAAGTTTGATACGTGTAATATAACTGCTATCGTCCGAAGTACGAAAGACTGCAGTTTTGACCGTTTTATCGGGCATGCCAGTCCAAGCCAATGGTACGATAGCTATTAAATCGGTGATGAAAGTTGATTCTGTCACTTCACTATTAGCTACATCTCTAAACATTACTGTTACGATATCCAGGCGACCTTTTTCTTTCTTAATGACGTTGCATAGATTGTCGAGATCGGCCATAATTGTACTGCTGATCTTGTTTACAGCTTCATCAAGCATTTCTTGTCGACGTCCAGTGATGAAAGCATGTTCTGCACGTTCAGAAGCACCTGCAATAAGTACAACTTTTCTATTAAGTTTGCTCATATTTCATCCTGTCTTAGAAATGCCTGTTTTCTTCAAAGTGTGGACTGTTTTTCGATTTTTTATTTTGAATGAGACGTATTGCGTCCAAACCCAAGTCATACTCATATCTACTTATGAAAACATCAAGAAGATACTCATTGATATAGACAGAAATGAAGTGAACGACTAGTGCAGTCATCAGCTATGTTTAAAGTAACAATGACGCTACTTTTTCAATGTCTTATTAAATAATAAAATAGATATAAATACGATAACGAAATGACGAATTCTTTATTTTTTTTCACTATAAAGTCCTTATCACATTATTATTTGCGTCGAGTAATGTCTTCGTAATGTTGACGCTTGTTTTTGTTTTTCTAGACTTTATCTTACATCATGCTGATACTTTTTTTTTCTTGTGTTGTTCTTGTATATATGTTCCTGAGTTATTTTTAAAATAGCAACGTCATTCAACTTATTAAATATAATGAGTAGTCGCGAAGAGAAATAATGTCACATGAGTGCTATTCTTGTCTAATGCGTAATTAGGTAGAATGGTAGGTCGTTGTTTCATTAATGAATGATCATTATCCCTATTTTATTTTTTTAGTTATTGAAATAAGAAAATAACATATCCAAAAAAGTGTATTAGTAATGTGAGTTATCCTGTTTTAATGTCTTTTTTTAAGTTGATACCTAAGATTTTATCTTCAACCGATCATTTTCAAAAGCATCCAATATCTTGAATGATACAAATAAAAACATGAAGATATCGATTTCTCAAACTAGTATAGCTTTTTCTGTAAAGAAAATCTAACTACAGGGTCGGCCATAAGTCCTCCAAAATACTCTTTTATTGCAAATAATTTTTGATCAAAACAAGTTCGAGAGCTGCGGATTTTCACCGTTCGAAAGAGCTTTGAGAATTCTGCATTTCTGCACCAAACGATTGTAGGAGCAGTGGAATATAATTCGTCTTGTAAATAGTATCAAAATCTACTGTGTTCAATTATAGATTCATTAGTAACCTGTCGATAATGGTGATCACTGTGGATCAACAACAAGCTATTGAAAAGGCTATATCATGTGCAGCTCAATATGTGCGCAATGCCGACGTACTACTGATAGCAGCGGGTGCTGGGATGGGTGTTGATGCTGGCATTCCAGATTACTACGGTGGCATTCATATTGCACATCCACGTCTAGCAGAAATCGGACTAAGTCTATATGACTTATCCAACCATGCATTGTTCGAGCGCAATCCCGCATTAGCTTGGGGACACTGGACTACGAGACAGCGTGAATACATAAATACAATGCCACATGTTGGGTATCATATGCTACATACTTGGAATAAATGTAATAAACGCAATGTACGTGTTATAACAACAAATTTGGATCACCATTTTGTACGTACAGGTTTTTCACTCGACAGTATATTTGAGATGCATGGATCAATGTATGATGCACAGTGTATGCATGGCTGTGGTGTAAATCCATGGCCACTTGACATTGAAAATATGCCATCAGTTGACTTGAACACAATGCTCCTACTTGAACCACCGCCACGATGTATACAATGTGGTGGTCTAGCACGTGTGTGTACCCAATTGGCGGTTGACGATCATTGGAATGCACCACATGTTGAGATTGCACGTATGCGTCACGAGACATTCTTTTGTGAATTGTCAGCTGAACAAGCACTGACAGTTCTAGAAATTGGATGTGGTACTGTGATGAACAAAGTACGAACAGAAGCAGCACGTATTGTAGCAGAACATCGAATACGTGGAGGTCGTGCAACACATATTCGAATTAATTCATATCAAGCAAATATTGATCAGCATGAAGATAATATTTCGTTGCCTCTTGGTGCATTAGAAGCATTGCGCAAAATCAATCAGTTGGTAACCAATTGATGGTGTGTGTATGAGAGAGTGAAGACAGTTATATGCAAATAGTCTACCATCGAGCGATAGGGAATATACTTAATCACATATTCCTGAAGACTCATTTTGTACTAGTGTTTTTTTTTATTAAATAATAAACATATGGAATAAAACACAGAAAATATACGGAAATTTTGAAATATATTCTACTATTGCAAATTTCCGAAGATGTGTGCGATGGTCAGTCCAAGACGCAGAAGCACTGTGTTTAGTCAGTAACTAGTACTTCCGCTTTCGTTCTTAATTCTGGTTGTTGAACAAACATATGTTCAATCAGTGTAACATATTCATTTTTAACTTGCGTCAATATTTCCAAATTACATCCCGATTCTCTCATTAGATACTGCTTCAATCTCGGATCATATTCCGCTACTTGTATTTTTGTGTACAATTCTCTGTTTTCTTTTACCAAAGCCATTGTCTGACCAAGCTGAAACGCAATCAATTTTACTATTTCAGTCAAATCTTTTTCGGATTGTTTAAAATTGAGTTCTTGAAAACAAATTGGCTTAAGTGCATCGAGACGAATATAAAGTTGATTTGCTTTCAATGCGTTTTTAATATTATGTCGTCGTTCAGATTTTGTTAGCTGAGACAGAATAGAACGTGTTGCACGAATAATTTTCTTTTCAATATCACGAGGAACGAGTCGCTGAATTTCGAGTGAATGGTATTGTTTATGTAAATGATATGTACGAAGGATACCGTTATTGGTTTCATCAGGATTGCCTTTTAACACCCATGTAATTATACCATCTGTTAGAACTGCAAGATTTATATTGATAGGTTTGTCGCTTTCGAAACAATGTAAATCTTGAAATTCGTAAGTAAACTTGTTCATCAGTTTTTGGCATTCAACATATGTAGCCGGTTTTTGATAATCCTTCAGAAGGACTAGAATATCATTATCGAGGCTGTTTTCGGAACCAAAAATATAATATGGAAGGCCGCAGCGAATCGATACGGGTTTAAAATGATCAATGTTACCTAAAAAAAAAATCATTTTTTTAAGTTAAAGTATTTTGATAAATTCATTTTGCTGATACAAAACAGATAAATAATTATAGTTTCAATTAGTAAGAGACGAAGTCAAAATTTCTATCGATTTGCATTAGTCTCACTGCCAGCAACACGAATATGAAGTGCTCTTCCAAATATTTTACTTCCTTTCAGAGAAAATTAATTTTTAAAATGGCAAAATTGTTCTCCTCTAAAACTTTCAATTTCTACTCAACTACACTAAAGAATCATCAGTATAGGTAAAAGTTATCGGAGGGCCGGCTATTAGACTATTGAAGTATGGAAAAAATTTCTATAGGAAAAGCTCATTGAAACGTTTGCCTTTTTTGTGGACTTCACCGATTTAAAATTTTTCTCAAATGTTTTCTCCAAAAAGTTTTAACTGACCTGATATAGTTAATTGTTGAATAATTTCTTCTCTAAATTTTTCATTTTGTTCTAATAATGATGCAATTTTGTCTTTATATTCTTCTGTATTTTCAATCACTTGTTGCTTTCTCTCGTTTAATGTTTCAATCAGTTCCATGTCATTAATCGGTGCTTTGTCTATTTGGTTCGTAAACGTATTTAATTTTTGACTATACTTTTCTAATTTTGAATAATGCTCATAAACAACACGATCACATCGATCGAGATGTTTATTCAGATTATAAATTCGATGGCGTTTTAGAATTTCTGGAATGTGGGCTTCTATACATGAACTTGTACATATAGGATCAGTCAGTGTGTTTTGTGCAAGAACATTGTCTATTACATAGTTTAAAACATCAGGACCTGCTTGAGTGAGATTAAACGGATTGGTGAATGTTAGCGAGATTTCATAATCAGAAATTTTGGTTTCAGTTATATGAAGACTGGCATTTGGAATGAATTCATGTTCTTCACCAATTTTCGGTTTGAATGTGTCATTTGAGAGTACTATGGCTCGATGATACATCCCAATGTGTAAAACAACCGCATCTTCACAACCACCTGTATGATCATAATACATTGAATTAGCTGCCGAAATAACTAGTACATGTCCATCTTCGACAAGACGAATAAACTCCGATTTGACCTGATCACCATAACTTCCACTAATAATTCCAATATATTTCGATGGTGAAATAACCATCGCAACTGTTTTACATCCTTGCTTTATGAAATAATCAATTAATACAACTATAATTCGTTGTGAAAAATTATCACCATCGATAATTATGTTAACTTCAGAAAGTCGAGGATTTGAAGGAAGATCAATATGGATTACGATATCTGCCCAACATTGTTCTCGACTTATATCACAATCTCGTTTACCGTATGGGCTACAACGACAAAATCCATTTGACTGGTAATGATCACAATTCCATTTACATTTTGGACAAATTTCGCTTAATTCAAGGCATTGACGTGTAAGGATTGAAAAAGTAGACATTCTTAAGGATTATCTGTTTAAAAAAAACCCGTAATATATAAGTAATTGCTGAGGCTGATGCAATATAATATTTCATGTGTTTCTGTAATTGCATAACGGTGAAACATATTTAAGTTTACCTTTTTACTTTTATTTTTCTGTCTATCAGTTTATCTCAAATATTTTTTCTTTCTTTCTGTTTGAATAATAACATATTCGATATTGTGCAATTACAGTGACACATGAAATATTATATTACATCAGCTTCGACAACTACTGATACATAATGATTCATTTAATATATATAAATACGAACGGTTAACATTTTGTATAGAAGACCGTCCCACACCTTCAGAGTCTACAAGGTAATCCATTCAAATAAAGCATTTCATATATATATTTATAAAAGTTTATTACTGATAAAATATTTTTATCTAGATTAATTTAAAAAAAAGTTAATCAGTTTATTTTCCGATGCGTTGTTCGATTTGTTGTACTAGAAGTGGATGAATATATTTTTTGTGTTCTTCAAAGAATTCATGCACTTTTGGCATCATTTCCGGCCATGATAATTTAAATTCCGTATACAATGGTTTCAAAAATTTCATTTCACCATTTTCTCCAAGAAATTTGAAAATATCTTCTAATACTTCTATATATTTCATTCGAATACATAATTGATACCATTGATAACATATATCACCATTAGAATATTGATTCATTTGACAATTTTTATCAATTTGTTTAATTATATCATACGTGATTGTTGATGGTTTTTGATTGAGAAGAAGATTAAACAGATAAACAATTTGATTAGCATTGAGTAATTTCATTTGAGCATCAGAAATTAATGAAGGTTGATTAGCTAATTGACGGCATTGTCGTTCAAGTTCAGTTGAAAAATCAATAGTAATTGGAGGCATTCCAGGTGTGTTTAACCATAAATTCCAGTCGACTTTTTTTGCCTGTGGAAAATAAGATTCAAAATATTGAATAAAATCATCTGTATTGAGAACTCGATGACTAAATTTTTGAACATATGAACGAAGAAATTGATCAAATTCAACTTCTGAACAAACAATATCATGTTCTAGAAACCAGAGAAGTGCCGCACCCTTATGATATTGTGCTAAAAAGTTTTAGGTAGAAAAAATATTAAAGAAGGCTATAGGTTAAATTTACTCGAATTATAAGCATCATCAGGATCAACATTTTTCAGACGATAAACTAGACATGTATATGGATTAGTTGAGCCAAATTCGATAATAGTTGATTCTAATTCTTCCCATCCTTGAGCAGAATGAAAACGTCGAGCTTCACCATTATCTTTAGCTAAAATTTCGAGTAATTTTGCTTCAATAAATGTTGTAAAACCTTCATTTAACCAAAAATGTTCCCAATTTTCATTTGTCACCAGATTACCTACAAAAAACAATGAAAGATATATAATTCAAATGTTTGTATCATACCGGTCCATGAATGAGTTAATTCATGTACAATCACCCATGTCAATGATCGATCACCGACTAATGTTGCTGGTGAAATAAAATTCATGCATGGATTCTCCATACCAGTATCTATAAATAAAGCGAGAATTTTGTTTGTAAAAAACTACTTAACTCAACTTACAAGGAAATGATGGCGGCAGAACAAGAATATCGTATCGTTTCCATTGATATTTACCAAGAAGTTGTTCAGCAGCCGATAAAGCACGTTCAGTTTCTTCAAATTCATATTTACATCGTTCACGACGACTTGGTTCACTCCATACTCGTACACGATCACTTATATCATACGAAACCAAATGACCAACAGCAACTGCCATCAAATAAGATGGAACAGCCACTGTTTGTTCAAAATAAAATGTATTTGTATCTACATCATGTTTGGTTTGAATTGCACTCATTAACTAAATTTATCATTATTAGTAAAAAGAATGGTATAATGCATAGATATTACCGGTATTAATGGTTTAGGACATATAATTTTAGCTGTATATGTACTTTTCACACCAGGTGTATCTTGACAAGGATACATTGATCGTGCATGAATTGCTTGACATTGACTATACATGAATGGGTACTGTCGATCAGCAGTTTGTTCTTTGGTCATCCATTGTAACGCTTTTGATTGATCAGGCGATGTTGAATAATAAATAAGAATTGAAATAGAAATAGCTTCTTTTGGAATTTGTTCTATATCAATAGTTAATGAATTATGTTCAGGATTGATTTCAAATGGAAGTAATGTTGTTTCATACATGACTTTTTCTACATTTAATTGATGAGCATCAAAAACAAGTTTTCCATCAAGATTATGAGGTATTTCATTGTTTTCAGAATTTTTTATCGTTGATGAATACTCACATTGTTTTTGATCCAGACGGACAATATCGAATTGAACATGACCATGAAGTAGATGACGATCAAAATCGACATTCAAGTCAAAATGTGTATGATTCACACGAAATCGATTAAAATTCGAAATTGAATTCGGATCATAGTAGAGATAAGAATGATCAGACTATAATACATTATTTTATAAATTATACTCTTTATACACAACCAATTAATAAGTATACTCACATTTATCACTGTCGTTTCATCTTTTGTTATTTCCATTTGTATCTCGTAATTATTCAATCCCTTTTGTAAAATGAATGCTACTTGACTCTCTGATGACACGTGCAAATCACGATTAAAATTATAAAATATATTCTTGTTAAAATGCGATGTATATATACAAAGGATATCGTACGATATTTGCTGAGAAAAACCCAGCGGATAATAGAGGTAACAGTATGTTGGAAGTACGAAAGTATGAATAATTAGTCATAAGAAAGATAAGAAAGGAATGGAGAATGTTCTGGAAAGAGAAAGAGATTAAAAAAGCACTATGATGTAACGAGAACGATATCATGTCAACAGTCTCCGTCACTCTTCAAATTCAATACTACTACTTTTCGCCGAAAAGCATTTTGTCGACGGGAGATAATTAGTTTGTTCTTTCTTCTCCATTGCTATTATGAGGTGATTAGGCAGTCCTTGAGGGTGTTAGTGTGGGTCTGGGCCTGGATATAAGATAATAATAACACCCACACCCACCCCTTTTTTGACAAATGCCCATGTCTTCCATGGTAAGGTCAGAATTCGATTCACTTTTACCTCACATTTTATTCATAAAATATCAGTGAAACTGTCTGATTCCACTGTTTAATCGATATCATAGTTAACAAAAACTACATAAGGCATCAATTCTGGTGGGACTTCTAATTTAAGTTTAACTTGACCATTTGAATCGGATTTTTGAACCAATTTATGATCTTTTGTTGTCACTTCTGTCTCTTGATTGCCAATAATGCGATAGATGTGTGAGACAGTCTCAATCAGTTAATCGTTGTTGATAGTAACCGTGAATGCTTGATGTTCCTGTCTTCCGATGATCAATGTCAGATTGTTTGCTGCATAAGCCCAGTTCAATCTGACTGAACTGCATGACTGAAGAAAATCAGTATGGATTAAATCGACAGTGGCTGATGTACAACCATGTTGGACAAAGACACTAGCCGCACAGTGGCTTTGACGATATGCTTGTACATCGCATGTTTCATCATGCACAGGTGCTGCACGAGCAACTGTAATCACCAACAAAGCAATGAATAACATAGTAGATGACATCATAAGTAAGAAAATGTGAAATATTGATGATGACTTAGAATATTATTAGCTTTTATAGTATTGATAATTATGATAGGGTATGCACACGCGCGCGAGAGAGCCGAGCACGTAGGATCGAGTTACTGAGTAATACAACGATGCATTCTTTTTGTTCTATCATTGTTATCAAATACTTAAGGGGGATCAAGAACAAAAATTATTTCCAATTACACAGCCCGAAAAGTCTCCGAACAGCTCCGTATTTTTTTGTATTTTTTGATTTACGAATCAGAAACAAAGTGATAAACATTATTATTTCTTCGCCAATATATGTAGTCCTTAGTTCACAATAAGTTCTCGATCGAAATCAGCAATATTGATCATCATCATTCCGAATGACGGGAATACTTTTCGTGAAAATGTCCGAAGTCAGACCCGTCCACCTTCGTTTAGGTAAAAATAGGTAGTGCAAAACAAATATTTTGTAGAGAATATGATAGAAGAAAAAATTCTTCAAAAACTGATATATTTAGAAATAATACTGTATCTTTCTGTGATCAAGTTTTATCACAATTCTTTGAACATATTGCCTTAAACGATGAATTGAAAAAATTTGCTTTCTTTTTTTTTAATATTCTCTTTGGAATTTGTCACTGTAACTGTTAGACTGGCTGTCGAACGTATATATATATATACCAACTTTTCTTGAAGCAACATAATGTATTAGTTGCCACGTGATTTTTCGAAGCTGATATATTTTTCTTTTTCTCCGTTGTCTTTATTTCTGGTTCGGCAATCAAAAACTTCAGAAAAATACGGAGCTGCTCAGAGACTTCCTGAACTGGGTGTAAGTGCATCGCCTCCTGGCGAGAAACTGAGTTAGAACCACTTGTACGATGATGGCGAATGTTTATTTAGTTTTCTTTCTCACATAACACTTTTCTTTAGCTGAATAGTTGAAATGTATTGAAAAGTGATCGATGAAAAAAATCATTTTTTTGTAGATATATCAAAAAAAAGGGTAAACGTTTGTTCTTATAGTTTAATCTGTGAATTAGTTATAGATAAGAATAGTTTGAGCAATTGTCACCATCACGAATATGATCATGAGATGGATTGAGCTAATCGTATATAATTGTGTAGCACTACTCGTACTCGTAGATACTTGTGTAGTACTACTCGGCTCGGTAATTGCCACTTGTATGACTACCGTGGCAATAGCACACATATTCTTACCACGTGCAATGCGAATGTAGCCTTGATCGCCCCAGCCCGCACCTAAGATTATGAAAAACAGTTAAGATAAAACTCATTGTCGAAGTCAACACTTACCCCAGTTATTTTTGCACAACCAGTAGGGTTTACCACCTTCGATACCATACCCAACAATTTGTACCTACAAAGTCGAGGTTTTTAAAATGCAAAAAATTAATATATGTTTATTTTTACCGCTTGATCAATTTGTGTTTGCGAACATGTGGGATCCTCATAGACACCTGAAGAAAGAAATAGATGGGTATCAATGAGTGTATCATGTAAATAAACATACCGCTGGTATATGTTCTAAAGCTCTCTCTACTAGCATCTATTTCAGCCCAGAGTGTTGAGTCTTGAATCCAAATCAACATTGTATCTTCGTCTCCCGGTGTTAGTCTGTTGATTTTGTTGAACTATATTTCACATAAACACAAAATCATGCTTACGTTTGAATTGTGAACAAGAAAATTCAAAAAATAAAGATTGAACTTTCTTTCTTCCTTCATACGCCTATACATACCGTTGTAAATGGTGTGCATTTGTCTGGTTCGCATGTTCCGAGAGCTTCTGGATAGTCATTTTTGCGGCAAATACCACTTATATTCTGTATACAAACAAAAGTATCAGCTGGTTGTGGGCAACAGTCGAATACTCGTTGGATGCTGCCTTCAATGAAATTCTTGGTATGAATAGCATGAAGACTCTCGACAAGTTCTATTGGATAGTTGTGAAAGAATATTATTAATTCCTTAGTCTCTACATGATACTTACCAGTGCTGACAACGGCAGTCACGATTTCGCCAGCAAGTTCACTTACGGGTCCGATTACACCTTTATCACGCCAGTCAAGCGATTCAGGTAAGTTCTTTGTTTTCACAGAACTTTGACGGATTGTTGGTCGAGATTCAATATGAATCTTTGGTCTTGATACAAGTTCCTATCATATAATTACTTATAGTCATTCATCTGTTATTTCTGAAAGTGGCAATTAACCTGAATTCGTCGATCGGCTAAATAATTGATTGACATTGTGAATGATGCATCGGGATAAGTTTGCTGATAAGCACGCATTCGATTAATATTTTCAATAAATATTTCTTTACGTTCCATTTCTTCGGCAGCCGATGCATAATTTTTGTTGTAGTCACGTTTGAATTTATCCCATTCTAATGATAAATCACTCACAGCTGCACCAAATAGAACCAATAGAACAACAAGCTATGATATGATCATATTTTACTTATTGTAATGTTAACAGCAGACAACAACTTACCTTCATTTTTAAATTTTCCAAATGAATATGTATGTGAATCAAGAGATAATGATATTTCAAGTGAGAGAAAAGAAAATGCACAATGATAAATGACGAAGTGAAATTATATAATGCTGACACAACAATAGCTTCGTTTTGACTCATATCTGCAATCAACAGTCTTTTTCCTTATCTTTTCTTTTACCTCTTTGCCTACCAAATTATATTTTACTGGATTGAATTGAAGTAAATCATTGAATAAGCTCATTTTACACCGTAAGAGCAACTCTGTTATGTGTGATTAAAAGTTTTAACTGCTAAAGTTTATTAATTACGAAAAAACAACTTTGAGGGTGTGGATGTTGTTGTCTATCTTCTCGTATCTTTCGTTAGGCATAACTGCACACCCACACCCTCAAGATGGCAAAGTTTATTTAGGTTTCTTTTTGTCACTTAACGCTTTTTTTTAGCTGAATAGTTAAAATGTATTGAAAAGTGATCGATAAAGAAAATCTTTTTTGTAAATATTTCAAAAAAAACAATTGTAGACATGTGTTCTTGTAGCTTAGTCTGTGAGTTAGTTATAGATAAGAATAGTTTGAGCAATTGTCACCATCACGAATATGACCATGAGATGGATTGAGCTAATCGTATATAAATGTGTAGCACCACTCGTACTCGTAGATACTTGTGTAGTACTACTCGGCTCGGTATTTGCCACTTGTATAATAACATCAGCAATTTTACACATATTTTTACCACGTGCAATCCGAAAATAACCTTTTTCACCCCAACCGGTACCTATATTTTCAAGAAAAAATAATAAAATATATTCTTCATCGATACTTACCCCAATGAAGTTTGCATAACCAATAAGGTTTTCCTCCTTCACTACCATATCCAATAATTTGTACCTATGAAGATTAATTCTATATTTAATAAATATAAAATCTAATAATATTTCTTAGTCCTTACGACATCATCTATAGAATGGTTAGAACATGATGGTTCATCATAAATACCTCGAAAACGAGAAAACAAAATACTCATTTTATAATAGAAAAAATTTCAATACCTCCAGTATATGTATTAAAACCTTTTCCAGCAACACTCATTTCTGCCCATAAAGTAGAATCTTGAATCCATTCTAACATTTCATTTTCATCAGGTTTTGTCATTCGTTTAATTGTATCAAACTATAATTTACAAAAAATAAGTCGAAATTTTCTTGAAAAATATCAAATCCCAATATAAACATACACTAGCAAATGGTTTACATATATCTAATTGACATCGACCAAGTGGTTTTGGATAATCTTCTTTTCGACAAATACCACTCATATTCTTTATACAATCAAAAGCATCGATGGGTTGTCGACAACAATCGTATACTTGTGGTATACTACCTGCAATAAGTTCACCAGTTTTAATAGCATGGAGACTTTCAACAAGTTCTATACAAAAAAATATGATTATGTTAGTATTTTTCTTTATTGATATATACCAGTACTAACAACAGCAGTCACAATTTCTCCAACTTCACCATGATATACTTCCGTGATTACACCTTTATCACGCCAATCAAGGAATTCAGGTAAATTTTTTACTTCTCTAGAAATTTTAAATGATGATGATGTATAAGATTTGAGTGTATTTCCTCGTGAAGATACAAGTTCCTGTGTAAAAGAATGAATTCTGCATTATTGACAGATATTAACAACTAAAATTTACTTGAATACGTCGATCAGATAAATGATTAATTGCTAATGTATAAGTTGCATGCGGATTATTTTGTTGAAAAGAATGAATTTCGTTAAGATTTTCAATAAATATTTGTTTTCGTTCAATTTCTTCATCAATTGTTTTATATTGTTTATTATATTTCTGCTTAAATTCATTCCATTCATTTGATAAATCAGCAACAATTATACCAAATAGTATGACGAAGAAAATAGACTTGAAAATAAAACGTGTATCTAACATTTTTTATAACTTAATGTGAAAATGAATGTGTTAGAAATGTGATAGATAAGAATATGTAATATCAAGAATATTATCACTGTTAACATCATCATGACAAAAAATAGTTGTCAGTATCGCAAATGTAAAGAAATATATCAACAAAGAATTCATCATCGTACTAGCAGAATATTTATTCACTTCAATTAAGGATAAGACACAAAATGATATATAAAATTCAATTAAAATTTTTTTAAGACGATCGATGTGAAAGTTAATGAACTGATGACGTCTAATGTAGGACAAGAGCCGAATTACTATGGTCAGAATACCAAGAGAATAGAATGTTTTTGTCATGAAATTAAAAGAAAAGTGGTATATAATGTTTTCATCCGTTCATTATAAATGTTGACATTCTTTTCAACCATGTTTATAACGTAGAAAAATCTTGTTTGATTGTAAGAATGGGAGTTGTTGACACATTTGCAAGAAATGAATAACATATCTTCACTTTTTTTATATTATTGCATGTCTTTTATTGTAGTTTATCTTGTTGACGACGAAATAAACATGATGTTAGTGTCACAGTGGCACTGACACAGGGCGACTAGATCTTCTGAATACTCAGAAAAAATTCTGAAATTGCAACCTGTTTCTGATTTTTTCTGATTTATAAATCCAGAAATTCAAAAAATATGGAGCCGTTTAGAGGCTTCTTGAACTGGGTGTAAGTGCGTCGCCTTCTGGCGAAAAACTGAGTTAGATACACTTGTACCATGACGGCGAATGTTTATTTAGTTTTCTTTCTCACATAACACTTTTCTTCAGCTAGATAGTTGAAATGTACTGAAAAGTTATCGATGAAGAAAATCATTTTTTGTAGATGTTTAAGAAAGAAAGGGTGGACGTTTGTTCTTATAGTTTAATCTGTGAATTAGTTATAGATAAGAATAGTTTGAGCAATCGTCACCATCAGGAATATGACCATGAGATGGATTGAGCTAATCGTATATAATTGTGTAGCACTACTCGTACCCGTAGATGGTTGTGTAGCACTACTCGTAGATAATTGTATAGTGCTACTCGTATAATGTGTAGTAGTCGTCGTCTCGGTACTTGCCACTTGTATGACTACAGTGGCAATGGCACACATATTCTTACCACGTGCAATACGAATGTAACTATGATCACCCCAGTTCGCACCTGGGATTGCGAAACATAGTCAGGATAAAAATCATCCTCGAAGTCAAGACTGTGTATATATCTTTTTTTGGGTGTATATGATGATTGAAATGATTATGATTTTATCTTGATAATGTCGATTTATTCGACGAAACGTAGACTTAGAATTAAAATAAATTAATTATGAAATTTAAGCTATCAATCTCTCTATTATATTTATTAAAGATTTTTCGCCCATGAATGAAAAAAAGAGTGTCAAGATATTTTGAAATTTTAAAGTGCATTTCTCATGAATCTTTATCAATTAACTATATTTTTTTTAGAAATAATCATTACATGAACATTGTCCATTCGTTGAGAAGTGATGTATACGATTTGCATCACGCACAATTATTTCACATTGACGAATAGCAGCTATTAGTTTAATAGCACGATCTATGAAAAAATAAAATGAAGAATAAGAAAATAATGAAATTATTATAACACATACGACAATCACCACAAACACGAAGATTGTTTGTCACTTGAATTTGTGTTGCATTTGGATTTTGAACAAAGTTCCAAGCGATTGCAAGTCTTTCACTATGTCCACAAAGAACTGATTCGATAGTTTCATCATCATTTAATGGACGTGTAATCCAACTTGAATCATATTGATGCCCATGTTGAATAAGTTGTTTGGAAATATTTTTTATTTCAGCATAAATTTCAGTTGATCGAGGATGTGATTGATCATGTGCTCGAAACTCCTGTAAAAATCATTTTATATATATATATTAAATACAACATTAATATTATAGTCGTAAACTTACGAACGTATGTCCATTGAGTACAGTCCATGAGAGACCGATTTTTTTCTTAGCACCTGATCGATTTAATTCGTTTCTCATATTTGATGCTGCATCAATATCACCTGATGATGTATAAACGTTAGCAAGAAGAACAGCAGCTGATGTAAGTGAATTTTTTATATCAGGAAAACTTTTCTTCATATGATCATAAATATTTTGTGATAATTCACTATTGTTCGCATTTCTTGCACCTGATAATAACGCCACTAAAATAAAAATACGAAAACTATGTTAAAATGTACTTATATATATATTTAATATAATAAAACTGTCGAAAATATTTCAAAAAATACTAACTGTACATAGTTAACACCGGTAAATTGAAACGTTCATATTCATCAATCAATTCTTCTGCTTCTTCAAAATACGATCCACGACTAAGACAATCAATCTAAATTAATAAATCTATTTAGCTTTGTCTAAAGAATCTTTTCAAATACCATTGTGCTATAAATTCTCTCTGTTTTTGTTGGAATATTTTTGAAGATTGAACGAGCTTCTTCAATAAGTCCAGAATGTGAACATGCATTTAAGACACAAATATATGTCACTTCATTGATGAATTCTTCAGGCATTTTACGATAAAGTTCGAGTGCTTGAACACCCATTCCATTTAAACCATAACTATTAACTAATAATTAATCAATTATCAAAACATATATTTTTTCCAAAAACAAAAGATAAAACAAACTCATTGTTGTATATGCAACTTGATCTGGTTTAGGATTTTTTTCGAAAACTTCTTTTGCTTTATCTGTACATCCACATTTTCCCTAAATCGAGTTTTGTTTGCCAATAGAAAAGTTGAAAAGAAAATTTCTTTCGACCTACCCACATATCGATTAATGCATTTTCGATTTCATTATTAAGTAGAACATCTGGAATATCTTTAACAATTGATTCACATATCGAATAATCACCTAGTTTTGATAAAGATTTTATAATAATAAGATAAATAATCGAGTTTCTTTCTAAACCATCAATTTTCATTTGATTAAATAAATTCAATGCTTTCAATGACTTGTCTTCTTTATTATATGCATTCATAATTGCTCCATACATTGGTAAATCCTTATTCGTTGATTTATTAAATAATACTTCAGCATGTTTGACATCTTCACATTTTATTAATGCATCCAACAGAGAAGATAAAATATAGGGGTTTGAATGAAACGATTTTGGCATTTCTTGTGAAACTTTTTTTACTAAACTTAATGCTTCATTCGTTCCTAATTGAGCACAAATATTAAATAAAATACTTAAAACAAATTCATCAGGTTTTTTAATTTTATTGAATAGATCAATTGCTTTATTCGGTTGATTATTTTCCATATAACCCTTCATCATTGCTCCATACATTGGTAAATCTTTATTTGTGCATTTATTAAATAATAATTCAGCATGTTTGACATCTTTACATTTCATAAATGCATCCAGTAAAGAAGATAAAATATAAAGATCTGAATAAAATGATTTTGGCATTTCTTTTGAAACTTTTTTTACTAAATCTAATGCTTCATTCGTTCCTAATTGAGCACAAGCATTAAATAAAAGATTAATAAGAATTTTATTTGGATTTTCAATTTTATTGAAAAGATCAATTGCTTTATTCGCTTGATTATTTTCTATATAACCCTTCATCATTGCTCCATACATCGGTAATACTTTGCTTGTACATTGATCAAATAATAACTCAGCATGTTTAACATCTTTACATTTCATGAATGCATCCAATAAAGAAGATAAAATATAGGGATTTGAATGAAAAGATTTTGGCATTTCTTTTGAAACCTTTTTTACTAAACTTAATGCGTCAGTTGTTTTAATTTGAGCACAAGCATTAAATAAAAGATTTATAAGAATTTCATGTGGATTTTCAATTTTATTGAAAAAATCAATTGCTTTATCTGTCATATTATTCTTTAAGTAACCTATAAAAGAAGGATGATGATTAAATATAATTCGAGATGAAAAATCATTACCTTTCATCATTGCTCCATACATTGGCAAGACTTTATTTGTTGATTTATCAAATAATAATTGAGCACTTTGGACATCTCCACACTGCACTGTATTAGACAGAAAAATAGAAAATTAGAATAAAATTCTTTTCAAAATTTACTATAAAGATGAATTAATGATGTTGATATATAAACGTCTTCTTTTATATGTGTTGAAATTAAATGATGAATATTTTTTCCACGTTGAAGATCTCCTAGATGCGTACATGCTTTTAAAGCTTGTGTAATGGTAAAACTAGAAAATGTTTGAATTTTAGATTTTCTATGTTTATCAAATAATTCAAGTGTCTTGTTAAATTGTTTATTGTCATTAAGGAATTTCATTTGTTTACTCAAATCGAAATCAGATTGAACAGTCACTGAACGTTTTGTAAAAACTATCAGAGATGATAAACGATGTTTCAACAATTGAGTTGCCATGAAATGAGTTATTTTTTCTTAGCTACTTTTATACAAAGTAAATACTAAGAAAAAGATTATTAGAATCAATTAGAAATGAACGAAATTAACTTAAATCCATAATAGTCCATAGTTTAATTACATTAGTTCGTAAAGTAAAGATATTTCTTGAAAGATGTCGTTTGTGAACACATTACTATTTGAAATTTTGTTCTTGGGAGTTAACATCCACTGACAAGTGTATCGGCATCCATCCTCACCCACACCGTCATATTCGAAACAATCGATAAGCACATTTTGTGTTCAGTAGAAAAATAAATTTAAAAACCGATAAAAGTTTATAAGAAAGCAGTAACAACAATATTGACATGACTAATACTATATGCATTCAATGAATGTTGACTTTAAACCACTTGTATATTACTCATTAAACTACCAATGATAAAGCTTACATTAATTAATAAAATAGTATGAGTAAGTAATTGAATTGATTAGATAATCATAAATAGTTAATTCAATGTTTGTCATTTCATGTTTTAGCTAATATAATATTAAAAGCAACAGTTCGTTTTTCATTCAAATATGCTCATGATTAATTCTGTAGTATCGTATTTCCCTGTTGAAAATGATTATTTATAATAATTCAAATAATTATCTTGATTTGAAGAGACTACGCATGTACAAAGATCGAAAATCTTTATTCACTTCTGTATCAATCGATTTCGATATTGATCAATTAAAAGTGTTTCATCTATTCCATCGTATCAAGAATAATATGTAAAGTAGCAGTTAATGTTTTTTTGTCAATATGAGTTCGGTACTTGTGTTTGTATGTTTACTATATGAACTCAGATAATATTCAGGATTGCATTTAAAGAATACTCGTAGTATACCTATAACATCATCAATGCATCCTTCACTCCCATCGATATTTGTATTCATTCATTAAAAATCAGTCAACATGATTGTGTACAAAAATTAGAGAATAGCATTTTTCTATATAACATTTTTTTAATTCATTTATTCTATCGAAAAAAAAATATAGATCTATTTAAATTTTACAGAAAAATAAGAGAATATTTGTATTGAATATATATGTATGTATATATTTTATTGATCATCAGCAACATAATTAGGATGAACAATAAGATAAAGATTATTTCCTTCAGGATCTTCATCTTCATCTTCTTCTTCAGCATTTGTACCATCTTTAGCCTCTGTTGTCATACCAAATTGACTAACAGTACGTTTATCAAGTTGAATAAGAATTTCATCAACATGAACAAGACGATCAATAATTTTATCTAATGTTGCTTTTTTTCGTGCTAATTCATCAAGACTATTAATTTCATCAGCTAATTGTTCAAGTACCCAATTAATAAGTATACGTCGTTTAACACCAGGCATAACAATATTTGTACCATTAGCTTGACTTTCCGCTTCTTGTTCTTCATCCATTCTACGTAATTGATAAACCATCATATTCGTTAAACGTTTATATTCATCAAGAGATATTTTCGTATCATCTTTTGTTGTTGTTTCTTGTATGTCTTCTTCCATAGCTTCTTCTGCTACTGGAGCTGTTGCCGTATTTGTTGGTCGATTATATTCATTAAGATCAATATCTGGTTGATCAACATGTATGATTGCTTTACTTAAAAGACGATAACCTTCTTGAACATGTTGTATATCAATATCTTCTTGACAATACATTTTTGCTATAGCTTCAGATAAACGTATTAAACTTTCTAATTGACGAACAGTTATTGGTGTTGATGATGATGACACACGACCATTACTTGCTGATGAAGTTTCACGTAAACGTAATTGTTTATAAAGTGTTATGATATGTTCTTTAGCAGCTGGAGTTAATTTTGGTTGAACAGCTGCTTTTGCATATGTTATATAATCTCGAATCTCATTGAATGTATATACCGTTACAAGTGATGGAACTGAACAACGAGTTCCAGATGTATGTAAATCAATGATACGTTCAGCAATATTGTAATCAGTTACATCATTACATTCATCAATGACAATAAAGAATAAATCAAAACGAGACCTAGAATGAGAAAATCAAAGATTATATTTTATTCTATTGAATAGATCAACTAGTGTAATATATTGTAACTCAATGATAATTCTCATTGTGCAATACGAATTTATCGACAGAGCTTAGATTATATCTAACTTAAAACATGAACGGATAATAAGATAACTTTCGATGAATCAATCCTCAATGCAGATTTTTCAGATATAGTATTTTATAAAACTTACATAATTGGTGCTGACATATTAACATTATGTCTCAATGATCTTGATTTATCGTAACGTCCAGCAATAGGATTTGCTGCAGCTAAGATTGATGTTCGTGCATTAAGTGTTGCTTTTATACCTGCTTTTGTAATACTAATTGTCTGTTGTTCCATAGCTTCATGAATAGCAACTTGATCTTTAGGATCCATTTTATCAAATTCATCAATACAACAAATACCCTATAAAAGAAAGAAAAACGAAACCTAATTTTTTCTATAGACACTAAAAAAATATATTTTACATTATCAGCAAGCATAAGTGCACCAGCTTCAATAACAAATTCACTTGATTCTTCATCTTTAACAACAGCTGCAGTTAAACCAGCAGCTGTTGAAGCTTTTCCACTGGTATAAACAGCACGTGGTGAAAATTCTGATACTTGCCTAGAAGTATAAATTTAATAAAATAGAAAGTGTTTTAATTTCTTTTTTACTTTAAAAATTGTGATTTTGCTGTTGATGGATCACCAACAATACAAATATTAATATCACCACGTAAAGTTGTTTTTTCCATTGTACGTTTCGGTACACCACCAAATAACATTAATAGAATTCCTGATTTAATTTCATCATTTCCATATATAGTTGGAAAAAGACTTGTACGTATATTAGCAAATAAATTTTTATCTGACATCATTGTTTCAATACGTTTCTTTTTCGAATCTGAACTTAATAATGTATCAACATTAGTTTGTTCAGCTGGTGTTATATGACAAGCAAGAAATGCTAAATGATATGTTAAATCACGAACACCAAGTGCTTTTAAACCACGTACACCTTCAGCATTATAACCTTTATCATCTGAACCATGACTACGTTGTGCACTTTCCGAACGAACACCAGGCATTGATAATTGACTAACATCTGGTAGAACAATTAATGTTCCAATAAAATCACAACGATCACCTGGTTTAGCTTGTTCAACACATTCATTACGCATAATTATATCAAGACAACGTGGAATATTTCCATGTGGTAATTCCGATTGACTTTCTTGTATACGAACTTTTTGAAAATCAACAAAACGTGAACGTGTTAAATCTAATGCAAAATGAACACGATTATTACAAACAGGATTTCGACACATTAATGGTTGAGTAAAACGAAATTGTTGTTCAACATCTGGACAAACCATTTGACAATCGGAACAAATAAATGTTGCAGAAATTAATTCCGGATGAACAGGATAAGTACGAATGACTTGACCTGTTGTACGAATTAACATACCCATTTTTGATGTATTTAAATTACGAAGTCTAAACAAAGAATAAAAAACATAGAACAAAACAATTTTCTTTAGTAAAATTATATTTCTATGCAATTCGATACACTAAATGACCTTGTATCGTTTTGAAAATTCTGACAGCTAGCTGAATATGTAGTATTCGTAACTCAATTGATAAGATGAATTTTATTGGTTGTATTTTCTAGATTTTAATCTTGAGAGTGTGAGTATTATATTTATCACACACGCTCAAGATGATTTGGATTAAATACATAAAATCTTTTCGGATTACATACTTATAACGCATTTGAACATCGCTAAATGCCACATAAAGTTCTTTATCACTTAAAACCGTTCGTTTAAATCGTTCAAGTTTTTCTGCTTCCATTTCAATTTTTGGTAAATGTTCACGAAAAAATTGTTTAAGACCACGTGATAAAGCTGGTAAAAGTCTATTTAAAAAAAAAACAAATAAAATTATTCATTCTTATTTTCTATTATTCTTACCGATAATATTCATCTTGAATAACACGTGCTAATCGATCATTAAAATTTGATAAATGTCGATAATTAATTAATACAGTTGAACGTTGTGGTTGACATAATTCATCAATCATTGTCTTTTTTTCATTATCATCGAAACTAAATTAATAAAAATAGTTTTCATTGTTCATATTCGATTACATACCTTTCAAGATATTCGAAAAATAATCGTTGACATTGATCAGCAAGAACATCACGTACACGTGGATGTTGTGGTACTTGTTGTGCAATATCCATTTTTGTTTTTTATTTAAAAAAATAATCTAAAATAATAATCATTTTTGTTAATATGAAGAACTATACCTGATAAATAACAATTCTATCTTTGATTAGTTTTATTATAAGTTTCAAACAAAAAATTCTTCGAATATGTATGACCAGTTATATTACTTTCTTCAATATTAGGTAGAATAGTAAACACAAATAATTCAATCTATAATATTGTTCATGAATGATGTTCGATTATAATGTTATTGTTTTGAACAGAATAGAAGAAGAAATAATGATATTATGGCTTTGTTCTTTTCCCGGTGTGTTCTTTGTTTAATATATAATTCGATTCGAATTGGTTAATCGAAAATCAAAGATGTCGTTAAATTTCGAACATAGAAAATTTCGTAATCCTTCTGTCGCGATAGAAACGAAATATTAAAAATAATGGCTTAGGGACAATTTTTTTATTAAGTTAATCATAACATTAAAATGACAACAAATGAAAACAACTTAGACATTCAGGCAATATTAGTCTAATACATATATTTTTATTTAAAATGCTTATTTGTATTTTTAAAATAGGAAGAATTGCCAACGGATAAAAGAATTCTATTAGAAAAATTATCTAAAGTATTTGATCGTAAAACAGCCATTGATTTTGTCAGTCCAAAACCATTTGAAACAAAACGACATTTAACAATTGAAGATTTATTAAATGGTAAGAAAGAAGAAGAAGAAAATTGAATGCTTTTTACTATTCAATTGTGATATAGAAAAAACTACTAATAGTATGTTAATTTTATGTAATATTATGATGTATATAAATAGATTTGGCAACTATGAAATTTTTTAGTTGCAATTAGTAATACAGTATTGAATCAAATAATTGACTTATAGCTGTGAGAGATATATTGATGTTCGAAACTTTCGAAAAACTTTATCTATAGAAGGAAAATTGTGTATTATCACGCACTGTCGAGGTTCATAAAGTGAGATTAATGAAATCAATAATGTTACGGAAATGACATGCACCATACAAAATTTTTTCATGACCTCTATTTCATTCAGAACTATCTATTAGAGTTCATTGATGTAGAATGTTCGTATTATTTAAACTAAAAGTCAAAATGATGCTAATCATTTTTTCAACGAAGTATATATTTTTTCATATAAGCTTACTGTAAAGTACTTGTTATTATCGTGTTTAATTACTTCTTAAATTGTTTTTCCTTGTGCGTCATTATATAAAATAGAATTTATTTGAAAAATATAGTAATAAAAATAAGAATCCTTTCGATTAACATCAGAAGTTTCTATTTTGTTTTTTTCTTCAAATAAATATAAAATAACTGATTTATTTAACTAAACCTTGCATTATTCATTAGAATTACAGACGGATATCCGGTTTTTTGCTTCAATAATAACATTGCTTTCAAAACTTAGTTAATCCAAAAAATGAAAATGTCCTAGAAAAGGTTTTGTTTTTCACGCTAGTGCATTTTTATTAATGAGTATATTTGCAAGAATAAAAGGCTATATAAAATCGAAATGCATTACATACTTTTTCCTTTAGGTTAATGTACACTAGAAAACAAAAAGATATTCTAGTAATTAAAGGAAACAAATTGAATTCATATAAATAGAATTTTCTTTAAAAAAAGAAAAAGAGTGAACTTAATTTCCTGTTTAATAACTCCGTAGTTTTAATCATATTTTTTCTTTTTTAAAAAATTAATATGTTTATATTTAATCGTAGAATTTTATATTATTTTAATCTTGTGTGGTTTGATATTAACCTTATATTGTAGTTGATAATGAACAACAAGAAAAACATTTTCAGCGACTACGTTCGATGGAACACTATCAGACTACTACGCAGTCGCTATCGCAAACCGAACTTGAAGTATGCTGATTATTACTTCGCTTATTCTTAATACCTAACAAACACGTTATGATATTGCCGATATTTTTTTCTTTGTTATAAAAATATATATTTCAATCTAGGCTACATATGAAGCATTTATTCGGGGTGAAATTGCTCATAAACCCTATTCTTATAAAGAACTTGAACAATTTGTACGAAATAATGCGGATATAAATGCTGTTGATTATTATATCAATTCAACACATCATAATGCAACATCAGGTCCTTTGCAGGTAATGTGCGATATATATATATATTTTTAATATATTCTTATTTATTATTAACAAAAAGAAAATATGAATTTGCCTTAAGAAATATTGTTGAAGCAAATAATAATCGCTATTTTAGGCACATTTATTATTCCATTCGTCAAAACTTAATGAACAAAAAGCTAATTTAATTAAATCAGCAAGTTCAAATAGAAGTTTAAAATCATTCAATGATAGTCTTAGTGTACGAGGATATTTTCCCGAAAAATTACTTGTAAATATTTCGTTATTTAAAAATGAAAATTTTCAAATATTGATTTGTTTTGTTTTTTTTTGAAAGACACATTCAAGATCTTCATCAAAAGAAAAAGAACTTGATAATAATCAACAAAATTATTCTAAACAACGTTCAATGCATATTGATCATGGAGAAAAAAAATATCATGTTACATTTTTAAAAGATCCAAATACTTCTGTGAAATCATTAAAACATAAAACAAAGAATCATAATGTACATAATAAAAATATTGAATCATTATTTAAAAGAGAAGCTATATTAGAATCTAATCTTTCAACTAAATCCAATACTTCAAATATACATCGACAAAGTAGATTATATGAAATGGAAATTTATTTATACAAAATATATATTTTTTTTTATTTAAGAATTTCCACCACTTTCTCTATCGGCTTTGAAAGAGTATCGACCAACTATGACGCCAAGATCTTCAACGATACCAACAACACCTCATATTCAAAAACAAAAACCGAAGCGAAAAACTGATTTTATATGGGAACAAACAATTGTTTCACAAAAACATAAATGATAGTTTTGTTTTTCCTTTTTACATGTGTGTGTTGTATGAAACACAGCTGGCGTTTTCTTTATATGCGTGTTACAACGGAAATGAAAAGAAAAACTAATAACAGATTACAACATCTCTTGTGTCTATTCTATCTCCCATCGGCATCGAATATTAATAGTTTGCTATCAGCCTAAACCTTTAAATGAAGGAAAGAATGTGGTTGGAATAGTCGATGTTGGTTTTTTTTCTTCTTTTTTTTCTCCTCTAGTCAAACGCCTAAGAATCGAAGAAAAAGAACGCGCGGCAAATTGAGCTGTGGACCTTGTTTGCTTCTCACATTTTATTCAAAATGACAAGGCAACGCCAGTCGACTTCTGTTCTGTCTTTCTTTCTTCTTCTTTTTTTCTCCTCCTCTGTGTTTTTTGTGTATATTCGAGTCAAGCTTCGTACTATTGACAGAGTATGTCGACGCGTTTTCCCGCAGACACACTCAAAGCTCGAGCAAAAGAGAAAAAAAAGAGAGACGGTGCGGAAAAATATGAGAGGGAGAAGCAGTGTCTTCTTCTTCTTCTTCTTCTTCTTCGTCGCCGTCGTCGTCGTTTCTCCGTCATTTCTAATTTCTCATGTCAATTTTCATTGTGTGTAACAAAAGGGAAAAAGAAGAGAGAGAGAGGGAGAGAAAGAGACAGGGAGAAAGAGAGAACGACGGCGTCGATAGATGGATGGATGGTAAGATGCACAGACAGAGAAGACCTCCGTCTCTTCCTCCATAGCATACACATAGTCAGGAAAAAAAACGAGAGAAGAGAAAGAGAAGAGCAAAATGCTTGCCAAAATCATAAACAACAACAACATCAACAGATAGAAGCTGATGAAGAAAAATTACTACAGAATGATGGTAAAACTGCCATATTCTCTTCTTTTTTTTTCTCTTCTATCTTTTCTTTCTTTCTGTTCCTACTGCGTCTTTAGTCTAACATCATCGGACTACGCTGCCATCTCGCGCATCATCAATGCCATGTGGGAGTATGTGTATTTTTGTATGTGTTGACTTAGGAATAAAAAATTTGCGGAAAAGAATTGAAGTAAGTTTATCATCGATGACAACTATTTAAAAACATTTATCAAGAATCTCAACCTATACAATCGGCATAAACAATATTTTTATGTTGTCATTGTCATTGTTTTTTAGATTGCGTGTTAAATTTAATATCTCGAGAAATTTGAGATGGTCATGTTCGAGATGAAGTCTACTACCTCGTCTAACTGAATATATATATATATATATATATATATGGCATCTTCCGTTTCTTCTTCTTTTTTTCTTTTACAGTTATAGAAATTGTAATCAACATCTTCGACTCATATGAATCGTCGTCTTCGTCATCGACAAGATAGTTTTCTTTCTCTTTTCTTCCTTTTATACTTTAGCAGGTGGAATCACGCTCTTTGCTTTAACTGTTTTGTCTGATTGAAATACTAGAAAAAACAGAAAAAAAGAAAGAGCGAATAAAAGAAAACAACAAAGAAACGAAGTCTCTCTCTCTCTTCCCTACTAATTACTTGACGGTCCTTTCTCTCTTCTTCTTCTTCTTCTTCTTCTTTCTCTATAGTATTCACTTGCTTACCCATTTGTTTAATGAAAAAAAAGAAAGGAAAAAGGAAAAGAATGAACATTATTGTTCGAGTAAGTAAGGTGTAGAACAAGTTTGTCATTGTATGTTTGTAGCTCGTATTGATAAACAACTCAATTATATCAGTTGAAAAGATGTTTATTGATTAGATTATTTATTAAAAAAGATGGATCAATTGGTTCAATCAATAATATTACTACTAACAACAATATTTCTTACTTAACAACTGGCAAATGTCACCGATTCTAAGCGAACAGAGTCTTAACTGTCTAATAGAATATGTGTGTTACTTCATAGAAACACACACAATTCTTATATCCATAGAGACAAGAAAAAAAAACCCAAACTAATCTTTTCCTTTCTTTTCTTTTCTTCGTTTTTTTTCAGTATTCGATATCATAATTATCAAATAATAAAAATCTAAAAATTAAAATAATCGATATTTTTCCTGTTTAGATAATATTATTTGATTAAAAAAACTCTTGTCTTATCTATATTATTTGTCCATTTGCTTAACGATAATGACAACGATAGTTGTCACGCCTTCTGATTGATGAGCGGGCTCGTGCGCCACTCATCTCTGTCTCTATTTTTCTCTACTATTTGGTATAATTGCTAACTGACTGCTGGGATTTTCGAATAGAACGAGATGATGGTAGAAGCACATCATCATCATCATCTTCGCCTATTTCTTCTTTTTCTTCCTTCAAGTTTCTGTTCTCTCGCTTACATGTATGTATGTGTGTGTGTGTGTGTGTGTTTGTATGTGTGCGTCTGTTTGTTCTGTTCACGATTATTACTGCTACTATAACAATAAATAATGATGACGATGGTGCAAAGAATCTTTCTACTAACTAGTCCCTTGCAGACATACAGGTAATATGAGTCTAAAGAGAATTCAAACACGAGATATAAAAGCTGATTGAACATGCATTCATTCATATAAGATTATTTTTTTCTTTTATAGATGATGATCAGTATCTGTCGATTATTCTCTTGATTCAATAGATAGAGATATATTTAAATATACACATACTGGCACATACACAACATACTATATTCAATCATTCAAGTTTGAGATCAACCTGTGCCGTTGTTCATTTCTTTTTTTCTTCTTCCTACGCTACATGGTAAGTCGTGTTGAAATATGAAGAAGAGACAAAGATAGTAAAAAAAAGAAAGAAAGAAGCGATGATAAGAAAACAGCACGTCTAGTTAGTGCAAAGCATCTTATTTCTTGTTCGTTATACATGAACTACTCACTTTTAATATAATCAAAACAAATATAAAAAGACTATGGAGAAAAAAGCCCTTATTAACACAGATTCATTTTTATTTTAGACATTTCAATGAAAGCTAACAATAAACGAAGGCGATCATTGTATTATGTTCATCATTTACAAGGAGACCTCTCAAATATTGAAATGCTCCTCAATTAGGTATGATAGACTTCTTTTTTTTATTGTATATACATACCTTTTCTACTCTTATCATATGTATATTTATAGAGAAAAAACATTTTTATTTATTAAAAAAGGAAAGACAAAAAAAGAAATAAATTTCGTTTAAACTATTAACTTGTGTAAAATATCACACCATGTTTTTCTCTAATATTAAAGTAAATTTACACTTCATATCCTATAAACGTGTGTGTATCTCTCCAGATGACGCGATCTGAATATATGCGTGTGATTAAAAAAGGAAGAAAGAAATGACGAAAAAAAAATGAAGAAGAAGCAATAAGCCGAGTAATCTAACAATGATATTAACTTGCAAGTCGTTTGCTCACATCAAACTGTCTCTATTAGCGCCTGTTTTTTTTTCATACATATATTGAATGAAAGAAAGTCCTGTATAGATTTTCTTTTCTTGTATTGGAAACAGAAGAAGAGAGAGAGAGAGGGGAAAAAAAAGAACAGAAAAGAGGCCTACGCGAGAATATGAGAACTATAATAATAGCATTGATCACTCTTCTTATCCTTTATATAATAAATAAGAAAAGATTATAATATACGTAATGTTATTATTTCTATCTTATTTGTTTTTATGTCCATCAAATTATATTTTTTAAGTCATTTAATTTTAATAATTCTATTGTTTATTTTTATTTTGGTTTTGTAGGAAGAATAAAAAAGCATCAAGTTTATTGTCAAGTACTTCATTAACAGCATCAGCAGCACAACATTGTCGCTGCTATTCTTATTTATCTTCACCGCCTTATTCGGTGCTGATTTTTTCAGCTGCCGACATCCTTTTCCGGCTCATAGAGGCTTTTGTCGGTCAAGTCGAAGAAGTGCAAAAGAATTGTTTCCGTAAAGTAAGAAATAAAAAATGAAAGAATATAGAAGTATTATTAAAAAAAAAACTTCTTTTTTTTTTTTTATTTCGAAATAGATTATGAGCACACGCCAATCAAATCAAGAAAACTCATCAATATTCGACAGTAACCGATCACGCCGCCAACAACCAACACCTTCAAATATACCTTCAAATCAACAACAAGAACCACTAAATTCTTCTCCATCTCATAGTGATCAAGCCTCAAAAGCCTGTTGTTTTTGTTGGTGTTGCTGTTGCTCCTGTTCGTGGTATGTAAATTATAAATTTTGTTAGTTTCACTGATCCTATTATTAGCGTACTATTTCATTGTTCACGCACGTTATTTTCATAGAAATATATATATATATATATATATAT
>CAJNOI010000033.1:581848-615519 GCA_905250115.1 Adineta steineri
TAAAGCATCGGAGTAAACTCAGATGAAATATTTTACAGAATATAGTATAAACTGTCAAAGAAAAGAATTATCTTACAACATTTGCATCCGTCATTGTAGAATAATTTAAAGTAGCAGAGGTCGCCAGTTGATTTTGAAATCTAAAATGAAGTAGTATAATGATCAAATAGTATTAATGTTGAATTTTTAAACGAACCTAAATTAAATATAAAATTGAATTACATATACCTTATGCAAGTCCTTATATATTCAAAATCTGAAATGGTTACTACAATTAACAAATCGATATTATATGCTATAAAATATATAAAGATGGCAGACTGATACAGAAATAGAAGGATATTTTTCTTATTTATTTGATTTATGTTATCCATTAATTTAATAAAATTTCAGTTTAAATTTTTTAGGACTTTGAAACTGTCGAGACATTGTTTTTTCATAAAGTAACATTGAGTCTTTAGAATAAATTCTTTGATCTAAATTTCGTATCTGCCTATTTTTCAGTTCATATTAAATTTAATGAGAAGAAAAATTCTATTGTGGAGGTTCTATAATAATGTAATTTATTAAGATAAATGCTACAGTTTTATTTAATTACCTATTTCACTCACAAGTAAAAATAAAAGAAACAGATGGATATCAGTTCTTAGCGTAATTTTTCAATCCTTTAGGAATACTAAAGAAAGAACAGATTGTACGCGGTATCATTTTAGAATTTGCTTTGTCCAAAACCATACATAAAAATCATTTTTTTATAAGTAAGAATTTTAAAATCTTTAGAAATAATTTCTCTATATTCTATAAGTCTCTGTATTAGTATATTCGTAAAATTCTATCCTAAAAATTGTTAGTTTCAAAAAAAAAGAGAAGTTTGATTTTCATTCAGTACATAATTAAATTTAATAGAACTTATATCTATCAAATTATAACTACCAGGGCTCCGCATAGGATGGGATGGGACAGACTTTCTGTCCCACAGGTCGATGCAACTCATTTAATCCCATCCTATGGGATCTGTCACATTCTTTATGATAATCTATTTTTATAAATACAAAACAACATTACTATTATCTACAAAAAAGATAAGTAATAATATATCCCATGGGAGATACGACTCATCCCATCCTATCCTATGGGATCTATCAAAAATAAAATGTCGTCCCATTCTTTCCCATCCAATGCGGAGCCCTGACAGCTACACTTATCGTCTATTAATGAGTGCTAAAAAAAACATACTGTAATCTAAATATATTCGGTTGATCTCGATTTCAGTATCTCAGTATAGAACAATTACATAGTAGTAATGAAGGTAAAGAGGTAATTCAGCTTTTGCATTATTGTGGTAAAATGAAGAGTACCTCTTTAAATTTTTAAGAAAATAGAGAGAAAAAGCAGAGAATAAAATAACAAAATGTTTCTGTTACGACATTTTATAAAAATAATAATTATACCTTTGAAAATGTCAAATCATTCAGGTAATTTCTTGTTTTTTTATCAGTTACTGAATATTTTTATAAATGAAAAAATTTTAGTTAAAGATAAGAACAAATATTTTCGAAAAAGCACATCAGTATGCGTTATATGATAGCTTATGAAGCGAAAATATGATAGAACAATCTTGTCAATGTCAATTCCGTATCGATTTTAAGCTGAAGAATGTTGATGTAGACATTCTACTAATTTTTCAACCAAACTTTTCCTATAATATAATTAGTAGACACCGAACGTTTTCCATCTGTTCTTGTCTATATCATTTGATGATATGCAACACAGGTATATATAAACACATTACTTCCTTTCCTTTTTGTCCGTTCTCAGACCACTTTTTTTTCTTCTACGCTTTTCTTTTCTTTAATGTATCTGTGTTTCTATCTTCATTTTAGTCAACAAAACTCATAGAGAAAAAACCATGCTTATACAGGAAAGTTACTTCTTTACAATGCGTATATTAAATGTTTTTTTTCTTAAATACAGATCGGTGTACGGAATCCTTTTTTTGATTTAATTCCTTGGAGATGGGAGACATATATTCATGTTCGATTTTGAATAAATGTAAGAAACGTTATGTAGACCTTTTCTCGTGCAATTATAATTATACATACTAGTACAGGTAGTGAATATGTTACGACTAATATAGCATAACATTACCATCTGTACAACGTTCGCATTCATGTGCGTCATTGTAAATATATTTTTTCGACTATTATTTTGTCTCAAAATAATCTCATCTTCAAAAGGTTAAAGAAAGAGAAAAATATTTCATATACAAATGTAATAGAACACATTCTCTATGCATTAGATGCACTTATTCAAACTGTTATTCATAAATATTGTTTACAAACTTATCAAACATGTTATGGTCATACTGTTCTTTTTTCTCTCGTTATTATTGTATCTATAATTAAGGATACATATTTATTTGGTGACAATTTTCAATACGTTCGTCATTTATAAAAAAAACACTTCTCATGCATGGTTCAATTTCAAATATCAATAATGAATCAAAGAAAAGGTAAGTATAAGTATAATATTCAGATCTTTGAGGACAAAATAATATATTCAAAAGTGAAAATATTATTATTTTTTGTTTACTACTGGATTTCGATCTAAACCGTGTAATTTATATGCGTATAACTTTGTTTTTCTTTCAATTAATCGATCTTATTCAATAATTGACACATATATATATATAATTTTGGTTGCTTATCGTATCATCTTATATACGATGTGAAAAGCGAACCTCTAAAACACTTATGTATTTTTTATATTATAAACGTCATATATATTTATATATATGAAATGCATTTTATATGAAGGACGGAAGACATTAATCAGACTAGAAAACGATGTCTATGCTCGATTTGCATGATTGACATATATGAATGAATAGAAAAACTAAAAGATAAGGATATGGTTATGGATGTATCAGATCAAAAAAAAAATATAGAATCAACTAAGGACATATTTAAAAAAAAATTCTTTTATGTAATATTACGTTTTATAGAGAGGCTAGTCATCGTCTAAACTTAAGTTGTAAATTGATAATTATATTTCTTGTTTATATATATACCATTGAAATATGTTTTTTAATTTAACCTTGTCTATATGAATCATGTAGTAAAATACGCTCTCTCAATTATAAATGTATATATATATGCACACGCTTGAATGCATTTATTTGTCAAATTTTATCTCGTATATGAATTATGGACGATAATTAAAATAAAAAAAATACAGTATTTTATCTGTGTGCAATAAAATATACGACAAAATATGGATATACATCGGAGGTAAGAAAAAACGATTTAAACAATGCAACCGATATATATGTGAGGATGAGAACAATAGGAAAGATAAAGAATGACAAAGTGGGGTTTTACAATGAGAAAGTAGGTGTAGGCTATTGTGATTGATGACAGAGAGAAAATTGCGATAACATTACATTATCTCATTTTATTATCGATGTGTTTATTCATGCATAAATGATACAAAAGGCAAATTTTTTGTCAGTTATTATAAGTATACATAAAATATAATAGAAAAGCAAACTCATTATATAGTATGCTATTATATCTCTATTAGTTTCATTTAAATTCAAATTATGTCTAATGGTAAGTTTAAATAAAAGAGTAAACGATTGATATTTTTCTTTTCATTAAAAAAATGATAATAATTATTATTATGATAGAATAAAATAGTCATGTCTTGTTTTTTTTCTAGTGTATGTATTTTAGATGAACGCGTATGATAAGTATTTTTTCGTCTAATATAGCTAAAAAAAGAACGATAATTTATTTTTTTTCTTCAAGAATGTTAAGTAGTTTAATGATAAATCTTAATATTGTAAACTATTTGATATTGATTAATAATCACATAATCATTTTTTCATATGTAAGTCGAAGGACATGAAAAATATTTTGATAAATAGTTAAGTAAAAAAACGAGAGTTAATAAGTAATTGATTTATTATATATTGTACACAGCGGCGGATCTAGAATTTTGGAAGGGGCAGGGGCGATTTTTTTTTGAGTATGGAGGGGGCGCGATTTTGGTTAAAAGCTATTTTTTAAGTCCAACCGAAGTCGTGTGAACCTATTTTTTTGTTCATTTTTGCTGTAAAAAAATGCCCCCTCCCCTAAATCCGTCACTGATTATACATTCATAATTTGATTTTTGTTTAGACGAAGTTAAAACCGTTTTCATTGAAAACGATATGATCACAACAGATCTGACCGATCAAGCATTATTAGTTGTTCTGGATGATGATGATTTTGATGATGATGATGATAATGATGATATTTTTGATTTAAAAACATGTACAAGTAATATTTTACTAAATCAGAAAGAAGCACCAATCAATCTTCCAGATGAAATTTCGCTAAATGGTAATTTTTTTAAAACAAAAAGAAAAATTTTATTATTTAAAAAATATTTAGAAAATCAATCAAGAATTGAAAATGAAATAGACAATCCATCGAATAATTCTCCAATTAATCTTAAAAGTCCAGTTTATTTATCACAAAAATCTCATCAACAACGACGAAAGAAAACCGCATCAAAAAATAAGAATATATGCGCACCACCCATTCGAAAACGTCGCAGTAAAGCTACTCAAAATATCACTTCTATTCTATCATATATTTCATTTGACAATACACCGAATATTTTAACTATCTCTCGTATGGGCTCAATATATTATTGTGTTGAAGATCTTTATCGAAAAGTATTTTCATCATTGTGTCTGTTCAATCACTTTATAGATTCATTAATAAAACCTCAAATACTTATTCTTAAAGACGTAACATTATCAGAAAAAATGTCTATTGAACAACATGATTCAAAAATAAAAAAATTTAATCGCACACGTTACCGTCTACTATCAATAAATTCAACAGATTATTTAACTAAATTAAAACAGTTATTATTAACATATAAAAAAGAAAAACATATTGATAAAATTATTAATGAACTGAAATATTTCAGACCAGTATCCATGTGCAATCAATCGCAGAGTAAAAGTAAAATATTATTATAATTTGTTTTTCCGCATAACTTCTTTTTTTGTATAGGTACATCATCATCTAAACGACGTTTATCAACAGATGATGATAATAATGAAAAATGTAAAGCTTTAAAAACAACACATAGTAAAACATTTACTTCATCTAATGATCATGTTAGTAAGAATATAGTTCAATCAAATGAAACTACATCTGAAATAATAACAGAATCTACATTAGAAAATAAGAATACAAAATGTCACGGCGAACAAAATGAGAATATATGGTATGTTTGTTTTGTTCTACAAAAATATTTCTAGTATATGTTTAAGTGGTGATTGCTGTTAGCATAATTTCTAGAAAATTTATATATATGGTATAGTTTGTGACTATAAGAGTAGATATTTGAAAATTATTCACACGTTTCTTACAGTGGACTTTGCCTTGTCGAGTATATTTCATTACAGCGCATGAATAGAAGAACGTATTGTTAAGGACGTCTCGTCATTAACGCATCTATCACATTTATGATATTAAGTAATAATAACTATCTAATTATGTCTTTGACATGTATGAAGGTAAATGGCAACCACGTTTTATATATATAGAAATCATACCGAAATAGTAATATTATTTTTACAAGAATAAAAACTTTGTGAAATGATCATGTTAGAAAAAGTTATTAGATTTGATAATAAATTATTTTTGTAAAATATGATAGGATAATAATTTCAAGATAGTGTCGTAACTGACCGAATTTTAATAAAGTAATTAAATTCTTATTCTATGTTTTTGGTTGTAACAGTATGAAAACATTTCAAATTAATGATGACAAGATCATCATCATCGTGAATCGAAAATATTTTATACGATTCATATTACATGTACTATTCTTTTCTTAGGAAGAAAGCAAATTATTTCTATATTTAGAATAGAATATCTCAACTGAGAAGCCATAGTTGACATTTTTTTTTCATTTCTAAATTGTTGTAGTAATTCATTTGAGTGAAGAATATATTATGATAAAATTTTAGTATTAATAGGATAACAATTGATTTAAATTAGACTAATACAGATGAATTAGTCTTTCGTTGATTTTATTATTTCTTTTTGATATATGTAGGTCTTATTTATTTAGTTCAAGAGAAAATTTACTAAATAAGTCTGAAACACGCTTGTCTCCACCAATTGAAAATATTCTATTTAAAGCACCTGTTATGAACTTATCTGATATTAATGCCATTGATTTAACTACTCATGAAGATGCTTTATCAGTCGCATCTCCAGTATCATCAACAAATGCAATAAGTCGTTCAAATTCTTTTGTATCGGATAAAGAAGACAATGAAATGCTCTCAACACGTTTAAATAGTTTAGCGTCGATGAAATTCTTTACAAATGATAATATTATGTTGAAAAGTCCATCAATAGTACCGGAAAAAACAACTGATACCAATGATATTAATTTTACTATGCCAATAATTGTAAATGTAGAAGAAAATATTGAAACTGATAATCGTAAAGGTAATTTTATTTCGTAGATTTATGATGATAAACAGATTGAAAAAGAATCGAGTAAATTATAGAATTATCCTATAATGTTTCACTTATGTTAGAATAGAAACTCAAGTCTGTTAGACTTAAAATCTGTAAACAGAGGCATAAATTATATTCTTAATATTTTTAATCAAGAAGATAATTATTTCAAAAATATGATAGCGACTATGACTGAGTGATTAATTTTTTTGATACATACTCACAAGGTACTTTGTTTGAATCGTGGCGTTAACCGACATAGAATGATCCTAGACAGCACCTCATACTACAAGGTCGCTGTGAGGTGGGGCTTTCTTTCTTCCCCTTTCATTTGAATAAAGAAGGATAAGTTGTGTGTTATAAATAGTTTATAATATCTGATAAATTATTTTTAGGCTTTCAAAAATATGTTAACAATCGACAAAATATATTATCGCCTGAACAATTATCACCACATAATGCTACTTCAAATATAGAAACAAAACTATCTAGTTCAATTCATTCAAATCAACCCTCACGTATTTATATAAGAACTAGAAAACCATCGCATGATGTTTGCTGTCAAGATTCTTATCCATTATCCGTACCATCCTATAACAATTCAAACGAATTATATCGTATTAATCATGATACTCAATCAAAATTGCTTCATAAGGGTTCTTCAATTACCTTATTACCTATACGAAATCCACTTCGTCATGATTCATCAACAACAGATCAATCAATACCATATTGTTCATGTTGCTCTTCTCATAAACAAATCTCCTGCAAATCTTGTATATCCGAAAAATGTTTATTAAAAGCCCGAGCATTCATACCTATTTCCTATAATGAGAGAATGAGTCATCCACAATATACATCTTCAGATTCACCGAAATATGATTATGAACCAAGGATTTTATACGAAAAAGTATCATCATCTTTTAATCGAAAACGATATCGCATGGGATCTCATCCATATCAATCAACAGAAACTTCTACAACACCAATATCACAAAGTTATTCTCGTACTCAAAATTTATTAAATAATGATACACCACATAAAATAGATCATTATCATCCAGTACAATCCGTTTCTATACAAAAATCTTCAGTATTAAACAATCCAATAGATACTACCAATGAAATAACATTACAAAATATGTGTACTGGAAGTATTGCTTTAACTCAGGCTATTATTGAGCATAATGATTGTGATATGGATAGATTGCCTAAACTTCTTGTACGATATAAAAAAACTTATTTACATAAAACAGTTGATACAATGGGACAATTATTTCCAACATGGTTTAATGAACCTGATTATCGTTGTATACATTGTTTTACTTGTGATCAAGTATTTACACCTCAACACTTTATGATACATACGGATGATAGACAATTCATCAATGAACAACCAATAAACATAACATCAATAGAATTAGTACCATCAGAACAACTTTCAAAAACTAAAGTTGACTTGTAAGTTTGAACTATATACTTCTTAACTGATTCATTTTCTATATTCTCAGATGGAATCAATTTTGTTCAGATTTAACATATTATACAAGGTAATTATACATATATAAATAAAAAAATAATAATCAAATTCTATTCATATTTTATAATTCAGTAAACTTGCAAATGAAGAGAAAAAAGATAAATATAAAAATGCTTTGAAAGGTATTCAAAATAAAATGAATAATATTCTCGCTGCTATTCATATTAAATACTAAAAAGCGAAATATTAATTATATTGCTATTCATTTGATAGACAAATGGTATTTGTTTAAGCTTATTTAAGATGAATTTAAATAATTTTCGAAATATATTCTGAATTGTTTATTTTTAGAAATGGTCGCATTAATGGTTTCTCAAGAAAGGCACCTTCTGAATAATAATATTGACGAATAAAATTGTTGAATTTTAAATATTGATGGTGTTTTAATTCGAAAAATATTTCTTATATGTATCATGCTTCATGTATATTTGGCAAATTGATCGAGGAGAAAAAACACGTTATTTTTCTTTTGAATATGTTAGCAAAATTTCAATTACCTGTGATATAATTTTTTTGTTTTTTAAATAATGTTTTTTGTGTTTAAGAAAATTCTTTATTGTTGGCAACTTATTATAATTAATTTTATTAATAAAAATTTATATATAATGATATCAATGACTGTATAGGTGCTCAGAGATAGGCACGATTCGAATTTTCGTCGAACCTACTCAAAAACTGAAAAAAGTCATTTTTAGATGAGATTGATTTTTAGTTTCGTTGAATCAAACCGTGTTTATTCCTGCAAGGTACATCATGTTTTATACAATGCGTAGCTCTACTTGCATAACACTAAGAAAAACTTATCAGACTGACGATTTATTAAGTTCAATTTTAAATTCTTGATTATTTTTATTATGCACGACATCCATTATAGTGATAAATAGAAACAAATTTAGAATGATACTGATAATTTAAAATTGCTTTTCTGGAGCAATCCTGTTTATAAAATATTGAAGACACAATTCGCAATGTGTATTTTTTCTTTTTTGAACAAATAAATATAGGGTGCAATTACTATTAAGAATCTTTATGTAACAAAGGTGCGTGTGGGTATGTGTTTGGGTAAATAATAATTAGTCCACACCCACCCTAACAGTTATTATTTATTGTTATCCATCTATGAAGCTAATTACTATTGTAATCTGCCCAGTATTTATTTTATTAGTACAACTATAACAAAAAAATAAGATTAGAAGAGAGGAAAATAATCATAAAACTCTTTTGTGTGCACAATGATTTTTTTAAAGTCTATTTGTTTCAATCGAGCACAATTACGACGCGTTGCATTTCTTGTGAAGTTGTTTGTTACCAACCTTAATTGATCATATTTGATACATAATATGGTTAGCTGCGGTAGATGTGTTTTGCTCTGATTGAGAAATTGTTCAACATAACAAATATGAGAATATTGTAGACGTAGTGAAATAAGATTTGGATATTCAACAATTGAATACAATTCATTGTTGCGAGAGATCAAGTTGTCTTTCATTTGTAACTGTGGTTCCAAATTAAAAATATGTAACTTTTTAAGCAAAGGAAAAAAGCGTGCAATTCGGATAAAAAACTCGTATTCGAACGGAGTTTCATCGTCTACTGTCAATTCCCTGACACAACTGAAGTGTACTGGTGGAAATGCATTACCAATATATCCGAGATAATCAAAAGCGAATGGTAATGAAAATATATGACATGTGACACTATCAGCTATGTAGTTTAATATGCAGCATATTTGTTGATATCCTATGTTAGTAAAAGTTTGTTGAATATCTTCGTTTGATAGATGAGGAGTTATATAATGTAGTTTCACTTTAGTATTAATATGAAAAATAAATTTACGAAGACATGGTATATGTACAAGAATGTTATTATTAATTTGAGTACCATCTATTAATGTAGTTCGTTCTTCATTGGTAACGTTTAAAGTTAATTCTTGAAGTTTTATCATACGATGAAGAAGAGGCAAAACTCGAGTATCATATTGATTAGTCATGCATTGACATGTTAATGAGAAACATTTCATGTTAGGTAGATCATCCTAAAGTGAACAAACGTATTATTATCGATTAGAGAGAAAAGTTAAAATGACTAAATGGTTTTTGAAACTTTTCACACACATAACACAATCGATTGTTGACTAAATAACTGAAACAATTTCAACTGAGAAAAATATCTAGTAATAATACATGAACCTACCATATTGTAAACACTTGATAAATCATTTGTATGATGAATGTCAACAATAAATGTATTCAGTTGTTTGAGACGACCATCAAGTAGTGCAAAACAATCGTCAAAGCAGAAAACATCAACGCATAACTTGGTAAGATTTAATGACGACCACGTTGTAAAAGCTAAATCTTCGATAGATAAAAGTTGATCACATTGAATGACAGATAGATGTTTGAGATTTTTAAAAACATTCAATGTATATTCATACACATTTATTTCGTTCGGATTGTTTGATAATATATGTCTAGTTCTATTATATACAAGAATGAGATCAGTAATCTGTTCTCCAAAAATATGTCGAAATGATGATTCAGCTAAATAAATAATTAGATGTTATCCACTGTATATAATATTTCTATTGATATTTCTTGCCTGTAAAATGACGTGAAACAATATGGTCGTTAACATTGTAGAGTTTAAGTTCGGTCAGATTAGGATAGTTGGCAGCCAGGAGAATACGTTCCATAGATTGTGATTCAAGAATAAGTGATTTAATATTATAATCAATGTTTGGAAGTACATTAATACAAAATCGATCAGTTATTAAATCACCAATGGACAAAACATTACCAGTTATTGTTGTTAATACAAAAGTGAGAGTGTTTGTGAATGTTTTTTCTTTTACTATCTTATGAAGTCGTTGATTATCGACATCAAATAATGAATAGAGAACATCCATATTATGAAGTTTGTTTAAAATAATCAATAATAGTTCATCAGGTAGATCCAAAAAGCGAACATTTGACTGGTTCATATTAATTTTGACTGATGCACTGTTTAAGATGTATCAAACATATATATGTTCAATACTACTTGTAGCCATTGTTATCACTGAATAAAATGAACGGATGACCCTGACGGAAAAATAGTGTTGAAGAATAGGTGATGAATTCATATATGCGTTATTGCATGTTCAGAAAAAGTAAACAAGGGTGGGTGTTGGCATACAGATGAGAAGATCATCCACACCCATCGAAACCAGAAAAACCTAGTTTAGCACATCACTAGTTAGTGCACATCCATCATACGAAATGTTTGAATATTTATTTCAACTTCGATTTTCTTAACTAATTGCTTTCATACAAATAATGATTTTGATTCAATTATTTATTTAAATATTTATATGTACACATAAGAAGACACAATATTTATTCATTAAAATATGCTATTACCAATACAATATCATATTAAATAGTACATTTAAAATATAATCGACTAGACAATAAACGATATGTATGTTATTTTATTGTTCATTAACATGGCAATGAGTTTCTTTAAGATGCAATGCATCACATTCGAGTTTCTATTCAAAAAAAAAATTAAAATAAATTAGAAGAGTAATAATATTTTGCTTTTACTTTAAGTGCTTCACGTCGCCGATATTCCATCTTAGCTTTTTCGACTCGAACCCAATAAGGCACATTTTCAATACTTGAACGAATTATTTTACAAAATAAAACTAATAAATGCTGAAATCAAATATTAATATTAGATTAATCAAATAAAAACAAGAATATATTCTACTAACTTCAATACAAATAAGTAGAAAAATTTCTGCAGCAAATGGAAGTCTTGGTACTAATCGTCGAAAAACTCCACGAATTGAACAAAATATACAATTAACAATAATTGCTGCTACAATCATATATTCCATAATTTTCTTTAACAAAAAAATAAAAATTAAACATTTGATATATTTCTAATAAAAATGTACTGATATCTACCTGCCAATGACCAATATCTTTAACCCGTTGTGAAAAAGGTCTTTGATAAATCATACATAATTTAAATGCATCAGTACGTATTTCAAGTATATTATTTATCAAAGAAAAGAATGCTGCAAGAGGAAATAATGTTGATAAAAATATAATGTAACCAAATTGAATAACTAATTCAAGATAATCTTCATATAAATCAGGCCATTTAGGTTGTAAACATTCAATTTCAGCTTGCGATAATGATAATGTTTCAAAACTAGGTATAGTATCACGTGGATTAAATGAAGAATCAATAAGAATATCATCGACAGGTTTTGTTTGTTTCGAAGTATTCCATTGATCAAGAATACGTTTAAGTTCATCATTAAGATCTTTTCGTTCTGTATATTTTGTGTGTTCTTTTTTACTTAATTGCATCAAAAAAGATAAACGAGTATTTGAAACAATATAAGGAATAATTGCTTCCTAAATAAATATATATATATGAATCTTTATTATTATTATCAAGAGTAGAATAGAAAAAATGCGATTATTTTCTTACTTTAATATGATCCCAGAATTGTTTGATAACAAAAATGGTAATTAATTGCTAAAAAAAACATTATCTATAGATAGTATATATATTTTTTTAATTTTACTGATATCGGATAAACGAATATATTTATGTGTAAAGAAAGCAAATAATTTACAAAGAAAAAATTTTTTTAAAGAAAAAAAGTATTATAATTACATTATAGATTTTCTTTATTATGTTCATCTGAAAAAATATTATTTAGAGAAGGGTGAGATAGATAACTGATTTACCTTTTTATTTTATCAATATTTTTAATTGAGCATTCAAAGATTCTAACTGACGTCTGAGTTGGTTCAATTCGAATCCATCTTGTTGTGTATTTTGAAGTTCTTTATTCTTTTCTTCCATTCGGTTCTTCATATCTTGAATCTAAGTACAACAATTTTAGTGAAAACAAATCTCATTAATTAAATTTTACTTCTAGGTCTATTGTTGGTTCATCATTATCATTACGTGCATGAAAATAATAGTCGTGAAATGGATAATAATTATCTTCCAATATACTAAGTGCAACATTTTGATCGTCTGCCATCTAGAGATAAATTATATAGAAATGATTCTTTATTTAATAAAAATAATCACCTTGAATTTTCATTTTTCACCTCCTTCCATTTTAGTTTTTCACTTGTTGTTGGATTACCCAGGACGATCATTCCGACTGTCGGAATCGGCTTCTTAAGCAACCTGAAACGATTAGCAAACAGTGTATTACTACATTACTTCTCACCATTCTTACCATCTTGAGAGTGGCTGTGGGTGTTAGTCTTTTCTCTTTGCACATCAATACCTACCCACACCCACACCCCTCAAAATATTATTTTTAAAGGGTTGAAATAAATATCCTGTTTACCTTTTTGCTTTTTTAATCTTTTTAAAATTGTTTCATTAACTTGTTGCAAATCTGTTTCATTTTTATCCAATTTTGTTTTTGGTCGACCTTTGATAAGTTAATTTTGTTTATTAATAGTTAGATCTGAACATAAAGCTTCTAGTTCAAAGAATTCTACTAGTTTAATTTTACCAGCTCGTCTGTTGTTAGTTCACGTTCAGGTGAACTATCATAAAAACCGAGATATGGATTGGGATTCTCCCAAATGCTAACTATAGAACTTTGGTTGTTTGCTATCTGAAATAAATCAGGTGGAAATAATTTTTTATTAAATGAAAACAATTGATATATATTTTCATTTTTCTCCTTCTTACAAATAGTGTACATATGTTTACATGCACTCGTTATACATCTCTAGTTTCTTTCTTAATATTTCTGTAGTCAAAAATGTGCATTTACAAATATTTCATTGAACGAAATCGATTAAAATTCTTTCATTATTTGAAAAATTTAATAAACATCTCAATCTAAAAACGTTCATATCTCGAGATCCAAGATTCATAGATACGAACGTTTCTAAGGATTTTTCAGTACCACTAAAACGTATCTATAGTAAAAAAATCAGTTGGAGTAGTACACACATCAATCCAATTGAAATATTTGCCCATTTCATTATCCTGAGAATTACTTTCTATTAGTCTTTTTGTGAGATTACTCGAATCTACCACTGTCTTTTTTAAACATAAAGTATAAAAAGCCATGAATGATATATCAAGATCTAAACAATAATTTATTATAGTGCAAATAAGATTTATTGACACGACATCATTAGATTTTATTTTTGATTTAAATCAAATTCTTTTTATGTGAAAAATAGGTGAATGAAATATATAAGCCAAAAGGCTAAATAGAACGTCATTGTTCTCAAAGGTCAATATTATATATGATGTGCACCGACTGGTACATAAACTTGATATATAATACAGCATTTACTCATAATAAAATGTATTGTTTATACAATATTAATCTCATTTATCATACGCCAGATTTTTGACAAATCCAAAGGTTAAACTATTATATAGATATGATATACAATACAATTGAACTTTAATCATATACTCACGAATTATTCGAATACATTAATCATTTTTGACATAAAATATGTCGAGGTAATATCATTGTATTTTGTTTTCAAACGATTCTTTTTATAGCTCTTAATAAGAAATCAAGGCATATATGCTATAAAAAGAAAATTGTTCTGTCAGTTTTTAGTTCTCATCATATAATAAATAGCATAAGTATTTCTCGCATTAAGTCATATTGGTATCTGTATTTATACATATATATATCTATATATACAAAAGGAAAAGGAAAAGGAAAAGGAAAAAAAAATATGTATATTAATTTCTTGTTATAAAATTTGAGCGCTTTGGTATATCGCCTGATGTAGATTTATCATCCTGTAATGTAGTAAATGCTTTGATCAATGTTAATTTATCTTGATTTAATAAATAGATTTGTTGTTCTGCATCATTTAAATCCTTTGAATAAGAAATATTTAGTTTCAATAGAAATTAATCGAAAAAAAAATCTATTTACGTGTGTCATTTTATCAAGCTTTCGTTGTAAGTCATATATAATCGAATCTTTATCATGAACGAGTGATTCAAGGGCATGAATATGTTCTTCAACTTGTCGATATTTTTCATCATCGGATGTTTGCTAATAAAAAAAAAAGAAATGATAAGAATGATGAAAAAAAATCTGTCATACTTTTTCTACCCGACATAGAATAAATTCTTGTGGTCGAAACATTTTTGTTGTTGTACTAGGATAAATAGTTGATGATGTACTTTTATTATAAGAATCTATGAAAAAAAATTGATTTAATTCTTTATTACAAGGATTTTTTACCTGTTCGAGGAATAGATAAATTTTCAAATGATGATCTATACAGTCAAATATAAATCGAAATGATATATTCATAAGTTTTGTATCTTCATCTACTTACTGAACTCGATTAATTGCAAAGATTGACTTTGGAGATGACAGCTGAAAGGAACAGATATATCATATTACAAATATAAAAGAAAACAAATCATTTATCACTTACATTTCGATTATGATCACATGACTCAATTGGCTCAGTGACGTATGTCAATGTATTTTTTTCTTCTTCGTCATCATCATTAGCAGAACCCTAGAATAGAATTCATTTACAACAGATATTTGTTAAAAAAACAAACAGACATATGTTTTCTCATTTAGTTACAAACTTTCTACTCATTGAGCTATCGTTTCACTATTAAAAAATATTTTCATTTTCAATAGAAACAAATAAGAATGGATTTATCGGAATTAAAAATATTATTTAGACAAAATCTGAAAAAACGATTTTCTTATGACTATATTAGTTTATTCAAAAAAATTGCGAATAAATACGTTATTGTTAATTATTAAAACAGATAGACTATTTTGAAATAAAAACTAAGAATCTAAATATACCTCAGTTGATGTACTTGCTAATGAAACATCATTTGGACGTATACCAGTTGATCGACGTTTATCTCTTAAATTTCGTTTTATTCTTGGATTATTTCGTGCAATTGATTTATTTGTTAGTTTTGTTGGTGATGATTGAACAATCATCGATACTGTTTCATTTGATCGATTAGTTGGTATTGGACCATCAAAAAATCGACGATCCGTAGTTGTTTGTATTTCATTTGTTGTTCGAAAAACTGAACGGGACATCTAGAATAAATTTAAAAAAATGATAAAATGTACATATAATAACATTATTTATCCTTCAAAAGATTTCCTATGTTCTAATAATAATAACAATAGTTCGATTTGTTTGAGACTATGTTAGATCCATATGTGTGATGTGTTTATTTATATTCGAACTAGTTCTGTCTATAACATATTTATTATAGACAAAAAAATCAAGACATAATGTATATAAAGGACTGTTATCGTAGATATATTTGCTGATTATTACAATTGTAATAGCGTGGGTTGATCAGAGAAAGTAAAACAAAAGAAGAAAATCTATTTATTTATCAACATCAGAATTTTATCATACTGTTATTCAAGGTTGATTATACAAAAGAATTCTTTCAAATATATCTATACAAAGAAAAGATTACTGTATAGGACATGATAAATCTAACATGATATTTTTATTCTCCTATGTTTTTATGATATATAAAGAACGTTATTAGATTGTTGTCATTTCTTGACAACTTGTCACAACACTAAATGTGTGGGTGTAGGCATGATAATACAACAATTTAAACTAGAAACTAAAGAGATATAAAGGACAGTTTATGTATTATCACTATAGATAATAATGATAGTCAATAGGAAATTTATATAAAATAAAATAGACATCACAGGAGACAAATAGAAATTTATGTACTGCGTAGGTGTATCAGAAAAAAAATTTCTTTTTTTGTTTCAAGTTAACAGAACAACGAAATGATGCATGTTTACTTACGTGAGTAATATATTGTATTCTACTTCATGTAATAAATACTTTTTTAGATGAAATATACTCGACATCGAATCATCGTTATTTCGTTTACAACTATTTTTAAAAATGAATATCAGTTGTACCTGATTTTTTTATGATATCTCTAAAATACTTTTATCGAAAGTTCTCAGATATAAAGGTACACTTCATTGTTTTTTAAACCGATCATTATGACGAAACTATGTACTGCTACGCACTAAGCTAGTCTGATACTCTTAAGTAATTGTCAGATAACTCATCAATTTATTTATATATAAATACAATATGAAATTCTATTTATTGCTTATAGAAATTATGGATATGTTTAATCGAGGTATTATTCAATGAGGTTAACATAAGGAGAAAGGTCCTTCGAAAGAGACATTTGGTTATAACGACATAATATATATATATATTAACATTCTATAAGTACTATAACGTTGACAAACAAGAAAATATGTTTCTTTAATTTCTATTCTAAAAACATTTGTTTTACCTCATTTGTTGTACATATATATATATATAAATATTTGAATACGTATTTGCTTTACAAAATATTTTATTAATCATTTCTCAAGATTGAAAAGCACAATGGTACTTGAGAAACCAGACGTCTAGTTATAGTAGTTTGATCGTTATCTAATACGCAATTACATTGAAAAAAATCTATTAAATGCAAATTTGTCTTGATTTTTATCAATAATTATTTCAAACGAAGACATTCAATGATAACTAAAAAATGCCTATATCCTATAATTAATAAATCTTGTTAGATAAAGGACAGATAGGTATGATGATTACTAAACTTATTGAACACATGTCCTTATCAAAGAATTCAATTTTAAATAATGATTATCTTAATGATATTTAATTTATATATAAAAATAGCAATTATTCAGTTTACTGAATATAACTCTGATGTTGTTTTTTTATAGATTAAATTGAGTTAATGCTATTTACTATTTCTATTTTCTTTCATTAATAATTAATGGCATCAAAGAAAAACAAAGTAATATTTGCACTTCAATTAAATTGAATTTTTTTTTAAATTAATAATGTTATTTATAATTACTTATCAACTAATGCATATGAAATAATAAGATTTATGTCAAATAAAAAAATAAGAATTTAAATATATGTTTTGAAATATTTCTAAGAACAATATATATATATATATTGATTGCATTATTTTTATTGAAATAATTATACAGGAAAATAAAATATTTCAATTAATGTTTATGATTTTAAATTAATTTTTGGTAAAATAAAGGGTCGTTGTGCTGCTGTTTCTCTTGCTTTCTTTCGATTGGCTGCATCTTGTTTGAGAATATTTGTATGACGATTAAAATCTTCTTCCATTTTTTTAACATCATAAACACCTTTGACATTAGCAAGACGATCAACAATGCATAAATTATTTTGTAAAATAGGTATATAACCTTTTAAAACTTTTCGACGATGATCATGAACATGTCGTTCTCGTAGACGTTCTTGTTCAATATGCGTTGTTGGATATGCACTTGCTTCACGAGCTATTTTAGCTAAACGTTCTAATTTCTGACGATTTTCATAATAAATTCGATTATTTTCGTCTTGTTTAGTTATTAGACGTTGTTGTTGTTTCCATTTACGTATATTAAGACGATCAGGTGGTAAATATGAAAATGTTTTACGTGGAGAATTTGACCGAGCACGTTGTCTATTGACTAATGATGCTGGAGTTCGTTGTTTTGAATCTCGATGACCATTTGTAGGTGAAATTGGTCTTTGAATTAGATTTTCATTCGTAGTTTTAGGTGGTGGTGGTACACCAGTTTGTTCAGATAAATTCGATGAATCTGATTGTGATCGAGTCATTTTTGGTGAACTTATTTGAGTATTTCGACGTGAATTTTGTTGCGTAAATTTTTCTGAACTTAATTGACTATTTGTACGATTTAATTCTAATGTTGTTGATGAATTTACTTGATTCTCTTCTTTTTGAATATCTGATATTTCTGGTGAACTATTTTCATTATTTGGTGAATTAATTTCATTATTATTATTATTATTATTTGATGAATCTTGTTTTGAATTAATCGACATTCTTTAACGATAGAAATCAAAACTGCCTGTATTAACGAATAAAAATTCCTTCCTTTTTTTACTTTATTATATATATATATATCGCTTGTTTCAAGAGTAGAAGTGTCTCTCGAGCATCCACCGTTATCAAAAGACAACAAGACGAGAGAAGAAGAAAAAAAAAATAGCGAGTAATGAAAAAAAAAAGAAGAAGAAAAAACTCCTTGCACTGTTATATTAGCCTTTGATAAGGAAGAATAGGTGTATAGAGAGAGAAAAAAAAAGACGACAGACAGACAGAAAGAAAGGACACAGGAACGGATGAGCGCAAGTATTTTTACTAACATTAAAAAATAAAAGATGTTGATAGTGTGGTATCTATGACAGCGCTTCCGTGCGTATATATATATATCATATGAGTGAATTTCTTTCGTTTTTCTTTTTTTTCCTTTCAAATGAAATATGAGCTTCATCATTGTTTTGTCTTGTTGTTTGACCATCAAATACAATGAAAATAATCAAATGAGAAACAGATGCGCTAGTCTTTCTTTTTCAGTATTGATACACTCGATTACACATTAATATAGAAGACCTCGTACTTTACAATAAGTAATTTTGATTTTATATGATATTACGAAGGATTTCTGATATACTGATAGTTGACACACAATCGCCTTTGCAAGGCTATATTGTAATCTTTTGATTGAATCTACAACCAATACCATGATTAATTTATCCATTTGTTCAATTAAATAAGAGAAAAAAAAAGCAAGGATATCGAACATTTGCTTAACTCTAAACGTACATAATGCATGTTATGTCTATATGTATATTTATTCAATGTCAATCATGGTTGACTGAGCAGGCTGGTTTAATGACGTAATACTCAGGTATAAAACCAGACGATTATACCGATCAGAGTACGAGTGACATTCATTAAACTATATATTTATACATATATACATACTCATATATAGACACATTGTCCTCATTGATAATTTGAATCATGGCCAACTTTGATATAGTTAAAGCAATGTTTGCTCAAGTCGATGCAAATAAAGATGGAAGGTACGAAAAAGTAGTTCATTAGATTTGACGAAACATTCTAATATTTCTAGTATTGATCGAAGTGAATTTCGAAATTGGGTTGGTGCTGGTAACAGTGGTAATGCAGCAGGAGGAGGTTTAACTTCTTCAACATATGAATCAGGTGCTTTTCAATCATCATCAACTGGTGGACTTGATGCATCAAATGTTCTTGCTGCTAGTGGCAGTGCTGGGTTCGTTGGCCAATCAGCAACTAGTGGATACGAAGCATCATTTAGCTCACAAAGTGGTGTTGAATCTGCTGACGGTCTTGCTGCTCGTGGATCGAATAATTCATATAACGCAATAGGAGCATTGTCAACATCATATGACGCAGGTGTTACGGCTAACGCATCTCTAGAATCAAGTGTTTCAGCACAACAACTTAACCAAAATATTTCAACTTCTGGCCTTTTTGTTGATCCTAATCCACAAATTATTCGAAGAGCAGCAACTGGAGGTGCTGTAACTTATCAACAAAAAATTCTTGTTCGATTTCTTCAACCTCCACCTTGTCCACCACCAGGCGTAATTAATTTTTTCATTTCATATGTACATCAATTTCTTATGATTTTCTTAATTATTCTAGCCACTTATTATTAAAGAAATTCGTCCACCACAACCACCTCCACCACCACCTCTTGTTGTACGACAACGTGCACCACCTATTCCTCAACCACCTCCACTTATCTTACGTGAACGTCCACCACAAATACCCACATCTGTTGCTAGTCAAACAGGTACAATAAATAAAACTTTCATATAATTAAATTAAATATTAAATTTTCATCTAGTTATTCGTCGTTTGGCTGCTCTACCTGTTCCACCACGATCAGTTATTATCGAACGTCTTCCTCCACTACCACCTAAACCACGTAACAAAAGAAATCTATTTCTATTTTTTTAATTTTACTAAAATTTTATTTTTTCTATATCTCAGGTGATATTATCATTGAACGTTGGGTTCCATATGGAGCTCAAGCTAAACGTCGTACAATTGTTCAACGTGCTACTGCTGCTAAAGAATATGCAAAACCACGTAATATTATCATTCAATATGAAGCACCACAAGTTCGTGTTGTTCGACAATTTCAACGACTTGGTGTTTCACAAGAAAATCCACAAGCTTATGTATCTCGTTATGGCACAACACTTCTAGATGCTGCTGCACTTCTTCAACAAGCTCGTGCTGCTGGTGTTGTCGAAGACATTGTAAATAATAGATACAATCATTAACGAAAAATAGATAACAATGTATTTTTTTTTCTCTTTCAGTCACCTCCTGCAGGTAGTGTACTAGCTACTCAATCTAATGCATCAGCTTCTACTAGTGAAGCTGCTTTTAATTATTCAAGTTCATCATCTGCTCAACAGATCTCATCATCAGGAGAGGCCACAGGCCTCGAAGGACTCCAAGTTACTGGTGGTGGTGGTGGTGGAACTGGTACATATGGTTTAGATATTGCTAGTAGTAGTATTAGCGGTGGTGGTGGTGGTGCTGCTGGCGGTGGTGCCAGCGGTGGTGCAACGATTGGTGGAGGCTACTCAGCTGAATCCTATTCATCAGCAGCAAGTTATAGTGCTGAAGGAGCCACAGCTAGTAGCGGCGAATACGATGCAACAGCAGCTAGTTTTGCTGCTGCAGATACCAATCATGATGGATCATTAGATCAAAATGAATTTCGACGATTCGTTCAAGGCGGTCTCTAAATAAACTGATAAACATTTATTCCGTCATTAATATTTTTTAGATTAGAACTTATTTTTTAAAAAAAAACGTCTTTTTGATATAGAAGAATAAATTACGTTTACAAGGAAAAGAGAACAAAAACAGGCTATGGAAGAAGCAAAACTGTATTTTGTCATGTACAATTAATAAAAAAAGAAAAGAAAAGAAATGAAATCAACCAATATTGCTCACACCACTATCTGCTGAATCACGTTTTCTTATATACCATACTGGAAGTGATGTTGATTGAGCTAATTGCATTGCTTCAAACCATAAATCTGTATAGCATTTTAATTTATTTGTAGAATTTTTTATTTTTTCATCAATTGAATCATTTTTTTGATAATTTATCTGATGTTTTGTGTCAAGACAAAATATATGTGTTTTAGTTGTTTCACGTAAAGTAAATATTCTCGTGTCTTCATCTAGTTGTAACTCAAGAAGGTCAGGTAATTTTATAGAATAATCTTCAGCTTGATCAAGTCTAGCACCATATATATGTAATTGATAATCTTCTTGTAAAGCAATCCAAATCGTTGTACCTGAATTAACAGCACGAAAATCACCAAATAATATAGTTTCATCGATTTCACGTGTTGCTTTTGGCCATATACTTGAATTCTTACTTAAGACTGTACCCGTAAAATGTGTATAACATGTATCACATATACGCACGTCACCGTCATTTTTACAATACTCAAGAGTTAATTTTTTAGTTGAACATGAACCACATATACATCGCCCACAACAACGACAATGATGTCGTCGACTGCCAAGGAATGTTGGTGGAAAACGATTATTACAAATCTGACAACGTGTAACATCAAGATCATTCACCCAAGCAGGAGCACGAACACCAAGTTGTTGTCCTTCACTTCGTCTAGTTGACGAACGAACTAAAATAGAAGAAATATTTCGATGTCGGAGAAAATTGATTAACAAAATAAACTTTTGAATTACGATGAAATGATAACGAATTATCTTACCTTCGATTTCTATATTTCTTTTATTATATGCATCACTTGCTTGTCGAATTTTTTTCACCCAAATTTCTCTTTCAGCTTCTTTATCAACTAAAAATTCATAAGATTTTTCTACAGCATTAACACGAAATGGATAATAAGTAATTCCAGTATTTTGTTGATCACTACTTGGTATAAATGATGTTCGTCCATGTTGTATCACATCAACTGTTATATCTCTCATTGTTAATTCACGTTTTACATCAAGTTTACGTCCTGATTCTTCACTACATACAAGTATACAATCGGAAAATAAAATCATATAACGTTGAACAATTTGTAGATGTTTACGTGGCGATTGTTTTTTTAATGAACCATGCCATAGAAGTTTACGATGATCTTTAATACATTCAAATTTATTATCTAGACGTTCTTTTAATTCATTTAATTGTGCTGATGATATAACTAATTCTTCTTCACAACGGCCAGCAATACGATCAAGTTCATCATGTATGCAACGTGTATATTTATATTCATCGGAATTTTCATCAAGATATTTCATATATGTTTTCATACAAAGTATATAACTAAAATATATAGAAAATATTTAATTAAATAAAATTTTATTTTGACGGTCTATTCACGTAAAATATGATTTCGTCACGCTCTATTTGTTTTCTTTACGTATAAACGGTTTAGTATCTAGAATCAAGGGCATTTACGATTTATGATTTTCAAAACGATCGTGACAAAATCATCCCGTTCTGTAGACAAGCTGTTTATTCAGAATGAAAACGATTTCATTTCACGCCTTTAATTCTCACATATTTTATCTACAGTGTTCTTTCTAATACACTCGATCACGTCCTAGTTATTTTTTGTTGACGATGTTTAAATTTATCTTAATAGAATCGTCTACATAGCTTTTAAAGAAGAGTATGTTATCTCTGTCTACTTATCAGATCAAATTTTTCATACAATATCTACTTAAGAAAAAGTAATTACTATAAATCTGATTTATCGTCTTTCATATATATTGAAATATAATCTCTATGTTCATCATTTCATTGAAGAACATTACTTATTCGTTATCTATTAAAAATATGAAAATGTCAACTTAATATCAAAAAAAAATAATTACCGAACTAAACGTTGATTTGGAACATTCAGTTGACTGGTTGGATATAAATTCCCAAGATATACTTGACATTTGAGCATTGCTTCATTAATCAATGGAAAATTTTTACATAAATCTTCTAATTTTCCTTGTGTTTCATTATATGTTACATAATAATTTTTATATAATACTTCAATAACTTTAGCATTTTTTTCTAATACTGACCACATATTACCGGTACTATCTTTAGCTATATGATCTTCAATTTCAGGTAAGATATGGCCATTATGAAGTCCATATATTTGTTGTATTGTACCAAGTAATGGTTTATATGTATTATTAAATGTTAATATAAGATTTTCATCTTTCTCACATGTATTTTTTACTTCGACAGTAAGTTTTACAGAAAGTACGTAAAGAATATTCACAAAAGTTTTCTCTGTTGTATGAACTTCTTCTAGACATCTACGTAGTTTAGTACGCTAGAAAAATATAAAATTTAGAAAAAATAATTAAATTAATAAAGAAAAAACGAACTCTTTCAGCTTCATAATCTATTTCTTCATCACTAAATTCATCGGATGAATTGCATCGACTTAAATTTACATTTGATGAAAGACTGGAATCAGTTGGATCAAATGGTGGAATGGAATGCCAACCATTTAATTGCGACTTAAGATATTTGTCTGGACGAGGCGGCGGGCGTACCGGAGGTTGATGAGTATTTTCTTTGAAATCAGGTGATTGTAATTTATTTGCTAGTGGAGTTTTAGATTTACGCGGCACAAGTTGATATACATGACGATTTTCTCGAGTGTCAAAAAATTCACGAATCTAAGAATAAATATCAAATATTAACAAAAATTGTTTATTATTTATTTAGATTTACTTTTGATACTGATTTTGGTTGTTCGGACTGATTGCTTTCATTTGCTAGTGACGAATCACTTGAATCTGGTAAAGGTGAAGATATGCATTCTTGTTCTTCAAAAGATGAATCCAGTCTATTATCTTGCACATTTTTCATTGAAATACGTAGAGCTTTATGTAAAACTGGATCATTTTTTTCATGTGAGAATGGGTGTGGTGATTCTGATTTAGCTCTTGGAAATACTGACGGTTTCACAAGTAATGGTTGAATAGAACTAGTTGATGTTGTTGGATTGACATCTGAGCTTGGATCTAAAAGATTTTTTAAAAAATAAATTTAATTGAAAAATTTTTCTTTTCTACTTGGTTTTGATAATGAAGTATGTGTAAATTTACGAGTACTTATTTGACTAGTTGGGATAGTAGGTATAGATGTTCTCTTCGGATAACCATGTGGCCGAGGTTTCTCTGATAATGCGGGTGTGTCGAATTTCTTACGAATTTCTTTAAAATCAAGTTTTTCAGACACTATTGTTGTTGTTCCATCGCTCGATGATCTAAATAAGTTAAGATATATTGTTTAATATTTTTAACAAAAAACTATAAAAATCATACTTTTGTTCCGGTTCGAGGTCATTACTCACTGAATTGGATCGAGTTTTTATCCGTGGTGATGATGATGATAAATGAGATATTGGTCCAGATTGACTGAATTTATTATGAGGCGTATCGTGCCCCGATGCAGCCATCAAAAAAAAGAAAAAAAAGTATAATAATCGTGATAAAACTAATGTGTCGAGACATGAATAGGTTTTTCTTTCTTTTTCTTTTTTCATAAATGAATCATCACTATGACTCATGTTCGATAATAAACAGTCTTTAGTAAATATTAGATATCATATCCTTTAAAAATTAATGAATCAACTAAATTCATATAGGAAAATGAGGGGAAACATGTGTTACTATTTTTAAATTTTATTTTCATCGAGAATTTAACTTGAAACTGTTTGTTGACATTTGGTTTATCCTCGTCGTCTCATTCTCATTCAAGTGGTGAAATTTGCAATGAAAGAACTCGTATTCTTTCTATTTTTCTATTAGGTAAGCCTGGTCGAAAAAAACAGAGAGGGAGGGAGAAAGAAAGACGACGAGTTTTATTTACTCGAATTTTTTTTTCATCATCATCATCATACAAAAAGAAAACGAGACAAATTTACAGCGAAGTTTTTTTTTTTTTTTTCTAAACAATAATAATATTTAATGAAAAATGGAAAATGAATTTTGTTTATCTGTTGACGTTTGTTGTTGTATATGTTCACGTGATTGTATTTGTCGTATACATTCGTCATAATCATGTACTAATTGTTGATATTTATCATGTATAAATATTGAATGATTATGAGATGGTTTAAGTGATACAGATAAATATTTACTAACAAGATTTGTACCATTTGTTTTATGTAAAACGTGTTTAAGTAATATTAAACCATAATATAATATAAATTCATGTCCTTGTGCTTGTAAAACAAAAAATTTATCTAATAATATTCCAATATAATGTATTGGTTCAACAGATTGTCGAACAAAATAAACAAATTGATGTAAAAATAATTTATCTGCTGCACCATATTCGACAAGTTCATTTAAATAAGGTATTAATTGTGTAGCTAACCAAAATTGTTTTTGATGATAAATTTCAATAATAAAACGAAGAAATAATTGACAAGCTAAACGATTATTAATCATATATTGAACAAATTCTGTTTGAGGTAATAAAAGTTTTAATATGGATGATGATGATGTATCTGTATTTAAACGATTTTCAACTATTAAACGAATAAGATATGGTAAATAATGTGTTAATAATCTTGAATCAATTGGATCATGATATGACATAGCACCATCAAGAACATCCCAAGCACATAAACCCATATTAAGTAATTTAAGAAGAAATTGTAATTCTTTATTTGATCGTGGTAATGGCATTTCATCATCGACCTAGAAAAATAAATGAACAGATTTATCTATGAGAAATTAAATCACTTCGAGCTCGAAAAAAAAATTTTAATTCTCACAAGGGCACTACCTAAGGTATCAAAAGCTTTTGAGCTGAAATTTTGCCCACAAGTAGGGGATACATAGACTAAAAAAAGCCTAAAAGGATGTGGACCCAAGTTAATGTTTGCCTGAGATATGGACTATTTATTGTATTTGTCCTATAGAGCCCTATCTGTGCAGTAAAATCAAAGTTTCGAATTGAGGCCAGAAACTTTGACTACACTAAGATCTCAATCAGACAAGCTTTCTCACAAAGTTTCTGAAAGACTTTCTCCGAGATATGAATCCATCACAATATTTATATGAAACCTAATACCCATAAGAAAGCGTCTTTGTGCTAATATACTTGTATCCCGGAGACAGTTTCTCAGAAACTTTGTGAGGAAGCTTTTCTGGTTGAGGTCTCAGTGTGTTCAAAGTTTCTGGCCTCAATTCGAAACTTTGATTTTGCTGCACAGATAGGGCCCTACAGGACAAATACAATAAATAGTCGATATATCAGGCAAACTCCAACTTGGGCGTATATCCTTTTAGGCTTTTTCCTGTCTATGTATCCCCTATTTGTGGGCAAAATTTCAGCTCAATAGCTTTTTGATACCTTAGGTAGTTCCCTCATCAGTATTTCCTCATATTCTATTTTAATTAAAGTATTTCATTTAACCTGTTTATGTAGTAGAAGTACACATGATTTAGCTAATATTGAAATAATATTTGGATCAGCAAGTACAAATGGTATATGTTTATTAATAATATCTGTATCTCTTGCATGTGCATCTAAAAATTGTTCGATTTCACGTTGTTTTTTCACATCTAATTTTCTTTCTTTTAATGCTGCATCAAGTGTCCAAACAAAAATATGTATTGAATCTGATTTAGAAACACTATTATTTTCTAAATCATGAAATGCCATTAATAATAATAAACGTAATGATGAATAATGAGCTATTTTAGTTCGTTGAAATAGTTTTTGTAAACTTGTTCGTACAATATCATATAATTTTATATTTGTTCCAATCATATGTACAAGTGATTGTATTGTTGGTGAAGTTTGTCGACGTTGTTTAGGTAATTGAAGAAAATAATTATGATCACATTGTAATAATTGTTCTTCAACATTAGTTAAATATTGAGCAATTATTGGTTGAAGTTCTTTTTGAAATAATGTATGATTATCTGTCCATATTAAACGTTTTAATTCAATAGGAGCACGAGAATATATTTGTTCGTGTTCAGTGATATATTTGACATATCTAAATTGATAGAAAAGAAGAATATAATGTTTAGAAATAAAGGAATATAACAGTCATAGTAATTTAATTAGATTAGCTATACATTGATGTTTGAAATAGAGGTGCTATGTTTAGTTTTTTTTGAGAAGTGATATGTATTTAGAGTTACTTGACTATTTTTTACAGTCACCGAACAAACAAACTCATGTATTGTGTAGATTTCAATGAGCTCTACAACTTTTGTCTCAAGGACGTAGTCGAAATTTTGTCCGGCAAAACAGTTATGAAGTGTAGAAGGTAAGTGCGCCACTTACTTTTTTCTCTGAAATGAAAATTGTAGAGCTCATCGAGATCTACACGATACACAAGTTTGTTTGTTCTATGACTGCAAAAGATAGTCAAATAAGTGTAACACTCCTGGTCTCGATTTGTATTACAATCGATCTAGAATACCTTCACTACTATCTGATAGTTAAACTAGAATAAATCAAATCATCTAAGTTGTCTTTATCTATTTAAAATATGCGGAACACGATGTTTTGATCGATAAGAACGACTCAATACTACACATTCAAGAGTTTGTTTGATTATATACTTAAATAAAAGTATCAATTTTCTTTTATCTAACTAAATAGTTTATTCATAACCTACTTATCTGGTATTCTTGGCATATATTTAACAATTTCCATAACAATTGGTGTAACATGTGTTAAATTAATAACGGCAAAACTTTTTTCTAATAAAATTTCTAATTGTTGTTTATCATCATGTTGTGCTAATTCTTGTATTCTTTTAATTAATCTATCTTTCATATCATCAAGAACAGCAAGATGAAAATCTAATCGTTTAACTCCAAGTAAATCAAGTAATGGTAATGCTGGTCTTATTTGTGCTAAAGCAATTCCATTTTCGTCTTGAATATCTTTTATAGCTCGAAATGGATCTTCACAATTTGTTAATGTAGTTTTAAGATCTTCTTTAAAATTAATATTCATCTAGAAAATATTTTCAAAAGAGAAACGAAAATTCACAAAAATGACACAATGACAAAAAAGAAAAAAAGAACGAAAACTCTCAAAACAATAAGTTAATTTAATAAATTACGAGTTGTTTGAATATCGGATTCTGTTTTTATGATTGATTCATGATTTTGTGTATATAAACTTGTTTCTTTTACTCGATCAAGAAGACGAGCTAAATAGAAATTGTTAAGAAAAAAAAATGAATATTTTTTTTAGTACTTTGAAATTCAAGTATAGCATTTTGTCGTTTAAGATCTTCGATAATTTTTTGATGTTGATTATTTTTCGATTTTAATGTATGAATATAATCAGTCGCTGATTTAAGAACATGAGCACGTGAAGCCTAAAATAAAAAGAATTTTTCCCTTTTTTAATTTTAAAAGAAAATATTTCGTATTTAATTTTCAATACCTTTTCACCTTTTATTATAGGTATAACATCTCGTAAATCATTAAAACTACCTTTAATATGATCACGTCTTTTTCGTTCAAGAGCATTATGATGTGCTCGTTTTTCTGCTTGATTTTGCCCGTTATTTGATATAGTTGAAGTCATATCTACATCATCTAGGCTCATATTATTATCATTAAAATGATCAAGATCAAGATCTATAGACATATTATCTAGAATAAAAAGAATTTTTTGAGATTTTAAACAATTACATTGACTTAATATATGAAGAAGATTTTTTTCTCCCAACTTTTAGCATTTTAATTGGTAAGAGAAACAAAACATCTAAACTAGATGAATCATCAAACATTGTCTGTCAAATGAAAAACGAATGAACGACATCTATCAAAAACATTTTCTAGAAAAATTAACCAAGAAAATTTCGAAAATTTTTTTTATTTATTATTTAAATAAATAAATATACATTTTCATTGGTTAATATATCTTCATAAAAATAAATACAATAAAATCTAACTAACAACCATCACATGTATATGAATGTATGTATGCGTAGCCTATCTACCTGTCTTCTGTCTGTCTATTGTGTTTTTATTTTTCTTCGTTCTTGTTCTTGCACAACCTTGTTTGACTTACAAATATTTTTTTTCTTAAAGATTTTTTTATTAGCTACAAAAATTATGTTGAAAATCTTTCACATTCATTTCATGTGGACATGCGGATGAATCAACAATATCAACAAAGACCAAATGGCTTTGTAGCCAGACAGAAATATAATAAAGGTAATGAACAACAACGTCATCAATATCCACAACAATCTGCACCTAAACAAGAATTTAAACCCGTTACAATATTAAAACGTGGCGATCCATCAGGAACAACAATTATTAATAAAGATGATAGTCAATCAAAGGAAAATATTTCAGCAAATGGACAACAAACAAAATCAACAAGCTATAGAGTATAAAAATTAATCTTGTCTTATAGAAAATAATTATCCCAAAATATTATGTAGCATTCGATTATGAGTTCATTGATAAAAATCTCTAATGTTCTATATTTACTTTATTAAGAGATCGTTTAGTTTTTAGAATATTATGAAGTAATACTTTACTTACTTCCTCTGAGAAATATTGCGTTTGATGTAAAACTATACGTAATATTTCATAAGATTCTATCGTCTTCTGTTTCAGTGAAACTTTCGAGTTAGATTTTCTTTCTATAATCTTGACTTTTAAAATTAAGAAAAAATACTTATGGCCACATTATAAAGATGAACAGTTTTCAATCGAATAAACTATTGAAATTCTTGTTGACAATTAAGAATCTCTTGTAAACATTTAATCTAATGAAGACAATCATGAGACGATATTTTTTATTTAATTTATTTGAACGAGTAAATCTATCAATAAGATTATTATAAATCTCGATGAAGATAATATCTTTCGTGAAGATAAACTTGAAGATATTTTATCTATTGAAATGATCTTACGTAATACGACTATAAAATCCTTGATTTCTTCTATACGTAAAAGTATAAGATTTATTAATCATTGATCGATGATAAGCTTAATTAAGATATGGAATACTTTCGAGACTTGTATACATATTTAGAAAATTTTTCTATCATCTTCATGTACTAATTTTTGTTTATTGAGTTCTTTTCATAAAAACATCATATTTTCTTTTCAGCAAATGGTCATACAACAACAACCGCAATCACAACAACAACAGCAGCAGCAGCAACAGCCTCAAGTGCCTGTAATTTTATCATCGTCATCAAAACCTTCATCAAATGTATCACCACCTGTAGGAAGTCCTTCAACATCCACACCTATTCCTCCTACACCTTCATCAAATTCAACATCAACAACAACAACAGCAGCAACAACTGGAACATCAGTTAATGTTCCAACTACACCATCACTTCCTCCTGTTGTTCATCGACCAAGTGGACCAATAAATTTAACACGTTCAACATCAACAATTTCATCACCAATATTAACTCAAACTCAACAGGATCAACATATACAATCGATAAATTCTCGTTTACTTTCATCATCGATGACAATGAAATCATCATTAAAATTAATTGATGATTCATTAACATGGTGTGAAAATGGACAATTAAATAATTATTTACAGGATTCCGATGGTTTTGTTGTTATTGGTGCTATTGGTAGAGAAAAAGTTGGTAAATCAACTTTACTTTCATTATTAGGTGGAAATCAATTTATTGATGAAGATCGTTTGATGATATTTCCAGCAGCATCATCGAATTCACATAAAATTACACGTGGTATTGATGTTTATATTACAAATGAACAAACAATCTTATTAGATACACAACCATTACTAAGTTCACAATTACATCAACAACAAATCTTAGAATCATCGAATGATTATCATCGTTCACAACAACAACAACAGCAACAACAAACACCATCAATACCACATTATTGGCAACAACAAACTGATCCTCGATCAATGTTTATTGATAATGTACTTGAATTACAAACATTAGAAATAATTGCATTCATATTAGCTGTTTGTCATGTTGTTTTAATTGTTGAAGATCAATTTGCTGATCCATATTTATATCGTTTATTACAATTAGCAGAGATTTTACGTCCAGTATTAAAACGTAATAATACAAAAGAAATTCTACGAACACATTCACCACATATTGTTTTTATATTAAATAAATGTAATAATTATATATCACCACAAGAACGTTTATTAATAAAACGTTCATTAGTACAAACAATGATGGATACACATTTTCGAATCTATTCATCATTAAAACAAACAAATAAAATAAAAATACAAACAAATTTAAAACATATTGTATCTGATTTTAAACAACAAGAATTAAATGAAAATTTATTAATTAAATTATTACAACAAATGAAAATTAATGAAAATAATAATGAAGAATTTGATGATACATATAAAGTAAATATATTAATTGATATAATATACGTTGTTCGCATAAGTTTTCAGTTATTGAGTATAAATCTAAACATTGTCAAAAAGGAAAAAAGCGATTAAATTAAATCCACGTTTATTAATAAAATAAGTAGTACTAATCGAAATTTTACAAAAAAGCAATAAAAAAATTCAATAAGTTTTAAGCCATTTTATTCGAGTGCCTTTTTTTTAAAATTCTGATCGTACTCATAAATCTAAACCCTGAATTCTTAGATCAATATTGATAGCACAATTTATGTCAATAAATACATCCGTAATTTAGTCAAATTAATTTATTATTTCTTATGTAAACAAAATAGTTAACGTTCGAAACTTTTCGAATATATGATTTATTTAAGAACAGGAAATGAATTGTATGATAAACAAACCATTGCTATATCTATATATTAAATTATGAAACTTTTAGGAAATTGATCTAACAAACGATACTGATGAAGATCCGGATGAAAAACGTTAGTAGAAATCTATTTGTTAAATTTTTAAAAGAAATTTTCTTCTTCTTTTTTTTTTCTTAGATATAAATTATGATCATGTCAATGCAATATTTATACCACGTCGTGATTTTCGTGATTCACATTCATCACATTGGCAATCACGTTTTCTTGGCTTTTCAAATGCTGATTCAATTGTTCGACAACTTCGACAACAATTACTTGCTATTGATCGTCCTCGCATTGAACAATGTCAAACACAACGTGCTTGGTTAACACATGCTTCTCATATTTGGGATATGATTACAAAATCAAGTCAGGTAGAAAAATCAAACTCATTTATCTTTTTTGTTACATAAAATAAATCAATTTGCGTGTTTTCTCTTTTTTTTTAAAGTTGGCCGAATTTAGTCGTTTATTAACATGAAAGAATTGATAATAAATGTCCGTTAACAAGGACAACTATGGAAAAAACGAGCAATATTAATAACAATCTGAATGGTAAATGATTGCTGACCGAGCAAAATAAAATCAAAACTAAAACAAAGTCATGCTAGTACATGATAAGAAAGAAGATGATGGCAATTATAGAAATGAAATGACCTTATACAAGATTATTAGAAAAAAAAAATCCAAATTAAATAGTACTAGGTATTTATTAAAATACTAGACTATTATTATTTTCATGGTCATTAATTCTTTTTCTCTTCTTTGATTTTTTTTCTTCTTATCTATATCTTTTCATTTTTGCTCTTGTTTTTTTC
>CAJNOI010000033.1:615619-627870 GCA_905250115.1 Adineta steineri
AGATCAGTTTTAGTCTTTATACATAAAATTCCAACATGACTGACAAAAAGACAGCTACATCAGCTACAAAAAAAGCTTCAGCTGCTACTAAAAAACCAGTTGCAGCAACTCCAGCTGCACCAAAAACTGAAGTAATTCGTTTTTTTCTTTCTCTTGTAATGATTCATTTTATTTTTATTTTTAAAAATTAAATAGAAAGTCGAAGTAGCTAAAAAACCAGCCACTGCAACAGCAACACCTGCAGCAGCAGCAGCAACAACAACACCAGCTCCAACTAAACCAAAGGCAACGGTACCAAGTACTAAATCAACATCATCTTTGGCTAAAACGTCGACAAAAGTTACCAAAAAATCGACAACAGCTACAAAAGGTGGTGCTAAAAAGAAACATAAGGCTATCAAATACTATATCGATTGTACACATCCCGTTGAAGATGGTATTTTTGATCTTAATGCATTTGTATGTATTGTCATCGTTCATTTCGGTTTTTTTTCTAATTATTATTTTAATTTTTCTTTTTGAAATTTAATTCAGGAACGATTTTTACTTGAAAAAATGAAGATCAATGGTAAAACTTCAAATTTAACTGGTAATGTTGGTGTTGAACGGGCTAAATCGAAAATATCTGTTACATCTGAAGTTCCACTTTCAAAACGGTAAAAGTTTAAATTGTTATTTTCTTATTAAATAATAATCTTCTTTCATTATTTAGTTATATGAAATATTTAACAAAAAAATTCTTGAAAAAACATGAACTTCGTGATTGGTTACGTGTTATTGCTAATTCAAAAGATGCCTATGAATTACGTTACTTCAATATCAATCAAGAAGAAAATGAAGGCGAAGAAGCTTAAATTAATAATAGTTTTCTTTCTTGAACATCGTCATCATTAATAAAAGAAAAACAACAATAACAAGAAGATAAATCATATTGTAATTGTTTTTTTTTGTTTTGAAAAGAAAAGAAGAACAACAAAAATTGAAAGAATATCTATCGATTTTTTTTATTATAACCATCACTGAACAAGGTTTTTTTGATAAATATAAAGGAATGAAGAAAAGAATCTTAATTGACTTGTCAATATGTAACAGAATAGTTCAGTTAGTAAAATAACGAAATCTTAGATATTTTTAAAAATTTCTATTTTATTTTAACATCAATCATTAACATACAATATCTTCACTGTAAAATAAAACATTATAGTTTAAATTCACAAATAGAAGTATTTCAACATATATATGACTAGAAATAAAAATATTTTTGTTTTGTTTTGTTTTGCACAGCATGAAATTCATCACGTTTCACCAGTTGTTGTTATAGTACTTATTGTTGTTGTTGTGATGACTTGTAATTTTTTTTCTTCTTTTTTATCAGACGTTTTACTATAAGCATACCAAGATATTCCACAAAATAATGCCGATAAACTTCGAAAACCAAAACCAAGTAAGGCTAATGATATAGCCATACGTTTATTATTATAATGTTTACAATGATATCTATATCCACATGTTTCACGTATCCATGTTTTGCATGTACGATCAATAATTGTACCAAATAAAATTGTTCCTGGTAAATAGCCAAGTGATTTTGTTATTGTTGATTTAAAACCGAGTGAAAATGCTCGATGTGTTGGTTCAACACTATATAATGTACATTTAAGTGCTGGAACAATAACACAACAAGACATAAAAACAACAATAAATGCACCACATAATGTAATAACTAAATTAATTGTACATTTACGTTCTTTACATCGACCTAAATTATAATTGAGAAGAAAAACATAGGTTTATTTTAATTATTCGAGACATTAATCTTTTAAGTCTATTGAATATGTCATATTCAATTGTTCATCATTTCGAATCTTCTTTTTGACGTCGAGTATGTTATTCACGCGAATATTAGAGAAAAAGCAGACTGACTGATTAATGTCTATATTTAACAGTTCATTGCTTAAAAGATAACCTGAAGCTATTTCAAACGAGCTAATACATCCTGAATTCTTGTCTAGACGTCTAACTTAATAATTAATAAAGATAAGAAATTTAACTGATGCCTTCATTTTATTATCACCATGAATAGACCTCGAAGCCAACCAAATCTCTCCGTTAAGCTAGTATTTAAAAATATCAGATTTGATTGTTTGTCCTTTTCAATCGATCTTTTACTAATACAAAAAAGGTTGAGAATGACGTCTTTCGAATATTTTTTTATTCTTTATAAATTCTTACCAACACTAACAGTACTGTTTTTTGGTAAACATAAACAATCAGCATATTTTCCTTTGAGTATTTTTCGACAACCTAATAAACATGGATTTTGATAAGTTTCTTGATTGACTAAATCGCATACTGGTTGATAGATATTCATATCGCATTCTTAAAATAAAATTTTTATATTTTACAACAAAAAGAAAAATAGATAAATCTTACTGCATTTTCTTTTACAAGGACTCTCAATTCGATCGGATTCTATTAATGGTTCATCAAAAAAATCTTCATCAAATGCTGTTGATATAACAGACATGGAATGTGTTGTTCCTATAAATATTTTATTTAGAAAAGAGCGAGAAAAAAGAACAAAGATTCTTACCAATTGTTGGTTCACGACAATGAAGCATTAATCCAAGAAAGATCACAGATGATATTGCTAAAATAATACAACAAAATTTTGCACATTGTCGACCGTTCATATCGAATCTTTTAACAAAATATGCACCTAATGGTGCACCAAATATAACTGAACATAATGAAATAATTCCCATAAAAACACTTGAATGTGATGATGTTGTACGAAATTGATATTCAATATGTTTAGTTAAAAATGCTAAATAACCTTTGATTAATAATGCTTCAATAACAGCACAACCAGTAACACCCATATAACGTAAATTAAAAAGTAAATGTTTTATTAATGATATTATATCAATACAAAAATCTTTTGTTTTTACAGATTCATCACCATTTATACTTGGTATTGTTTGTTCAACAGTTAATAATGATTCATTAGGAATACCATTAATATTTAAACTAGAATTTGTTGCTGATGAACTTGTACGTGAAACACGAGTTTCAGTATTAATTGATGTTGTTGCTGTTGTTACAACTTGATATGTAGGATTTATTGATAATTGTCTAGATTTTTTCGATGTAAAATAACGATGATGTCGACTGAGATCCAATAAAAAAAGAGACAAACAAAGAATTAAACTTAAACATGTACATAATGCATAGACAAGCCACCAAGCTCCAACCCATTCCGAATAATGAGGTGTTAACCAAACAGGTTTTTTTATGTATGTATAAACTTTAAGAAATTGTGAAGTAGCAAGAAAACCAAGACCAATACCTATTCCACCAATTGCATAATAAATACCTAGAAAAATTAAAGTTGATATGAGTTATGCGATGAATTATTAAGATTATAGACCTTGAGCTATCGGTGCTTTTTCTTGTGAAAATAAATCTTCAATTAATGTTACAGCTAATGTTGGTAAAGCAGCTGATCCAAATGCATTAATTATATTTGATAGATAAAAGACATATTTTAAATGACTTAAAAATCTAAGATTATTCGAAACTGAACAAACATTTATTGTTCGATTTGGATTACATAATGTTAAATGATCTGCTACACGTGGATCTAATGGTGGTTTACCACGTTTTGATTCAAGTAAATGTGGAAATGACATAACAAAAAAACCACTAGCTAAAATACCCATTGATATAGCTATCCAACGTACTTTTCGACCACTACGATCACCAAAATAACCAATTATTGGATAAGCAAATATAGCAACAAGTTCATAAACTGATTGAAATAAACCTGTTTCAGTTGATGTCATATAAAAACCTGATTCAAGTGTTGTCATTATAGCATTATTTGCACCACCAACAATAGAATTTTGAATCATATTACATATACATATTAATATAAAAATAATTTTTTCATATAAACTTATTGAATTATTTGATTTTGTTGTTGAAGTATCTGTTGTAGTACCACCGACATCATCATCATCATTATCATCATTTTGATTCATGGTATAATGATCAATCAAGGATTATTTCATCTAAAGTAAAAACAAACAATATGTAGCATTAGATACGAATATATAGTCGACTTCCTGTAGAAGAAAATGATGTGAGCATCAGACTATCGACAAGGGAGAAAAAGAGAAGAAAAAAATCTACTGTCGTGCCTACTTCATAACAAGTATATTATGACTCATGTGATTGGGCGAACTAGAAGGTCTTATAGTATCAGCTGTTTTCTTCTATTCTTTCTAGCGCATTTTGTTCTTTACTGTTATCTATAAGGAAGGATAATAGGATGCGTAGGTCTACGTGATCTTGTTGTGTATGTAGTTGTTTGCAATTTGATACTAATTGTACTTTTTTTTATTTAACCATACGGAAAATGTCAAGACATTTTTACTATCGAACTTCTCTTCTTTATTCACCTATTCCATAATGTTAAGACATCAATACCACTAGATTTAACTGATAAAAATCTATCGAAAGAGTTTTTTTCAAAACAATATTAATGTGTATGTACTTCATCACGTTTTGGTTTAATCATGCAATCATATAGTAAATAATATATTTTAGAACTGCGTAGTAACACTATAGATATAAATATGAAAAGTAGGAATTAGAATATATATGAGAGCTACAATTATATATAGAAGATATATAAATATTCATTTATTCTAACCGGAAAAGTCTAAATATGTTTATATGTGTACACAACTAGAGAAAATGCGGAAATTGATCTTGAAATTTTTTCGAATGTCATTGACAAGAAAAAATAGAAAGTCATTATTTATGATTTTATTTACTTAAAAGAAACAATAGTTGATAGTTTAAATTACTCGCAGTGTATACATACATACATAAAAATAAATTGATTTATGAAAATTAATCTTCATTTTTTTGTCTCTTTTCTTCATATTCATTTATACATTATTCAAAAATAGAAGCACGTAAATACGTCCTTTTCTTTCTTAAGCAACAAAACTGACTCTAGAGATATAGAAATATAAAAAATAGATTATTGATGATATATTCTCTCTCGCTGTATTATATACATTACAAAGTACGTCATCAACTTATAATTTATTATTATGTGTAATATAAAACAATTTGTTAGTAGGTTAATAAGTAAGAGAACGAAGAAAAAATGATAACAATTGTTAAATAATGTTGATGAAACAATGGAATGGCATTATTACTACGAAGGCCACCTTAATAAGAGAAGATAAATAGAAAAATAAGTTTATTATTGAAAAAAAAATCATACAAGGTATAGCAATATTTCTTGGATCATCACATCGTAATTTAGCTGAATTCCATTTAAAACCTGATGTACATTCTCCCATTTTTGTTTTACGTTGTTCTGTACATAAATAATAGGATCGACATTGATTTTCGTTATCAACATACCATCCATTCTGTTGACCGATACCTAAATGATAGAAAATAGAAATTTTTTATTCGAAAAAAAAAATTATATTTTACATGGATCATATCCACGTTCATTAACTGGTCGATTTGCACAGAAAACTTTTCGATAATCATTACATATTCGAGTATCTTCATCAAATAATTGTTTTTCTGGACAATGAACACGTGTTACAACATCTTCTCTACATGCATAATAAGCTTTAAATCAAAAGAAGAAAAAAAAAGCTAAACATTTAGAGATATAAAATAAAATGAATTATTCAAATAATTACTTTGACAATTATCTGGATCTGGCATATGACCTTGAAATGTACATTCACTATTTTCAATAAGTTGAGATATGGATAATGTTACATGAAGTCGTGCTGCTTTTGTTGCTATAGTTGCTGGTCTTGTTGTAGTTTTACGTCTTTTTGGTGTACGAGTTGTCTTTTTTACTACTTCATTTTTATTATCATCATCATCATCATCAAAACTTTTGGTAGTTTTTGTTATAACATAACTTGTTACACTTTCACTTTGTCCCCCTATGAATTTTCAAAGTAAACTAAAATCTAGAATATTAAATAAATAAAATAAAATAATTTACATCCTTCTGGTGGTGTCCAGCCTGGTCTTTCACCATTCTGACAATCGATATTTTTTGATAAATCACATCGTTTATGTTCTGGATCATAGGTCATACCAGTACCACACCTGTACAATTAAATGTCAATCAATTCATCATATATATCTTAAATTTCTACGTACTTACCATCCTTCGATACTGATTCCTGTATTACAAGTATAATATCTATTATATAAATAAAATAATAGAATTTTACTATATTTATAATAAAATCTAACTTTTCACAATCTGTTGGATGAGGCCATCGTCCATCTTGCGGACAAACAAATTCACTGTTCTTTGAAATAACATCTAGTTAATAGATATTAATTAATAAATACTATTTAACTATAGAAAAAAAACATTTACTCTGAATAGTTAAGATACAATAGAGTAGACAAATTTGAAACATGCTTTTTCGTTTAACTACAAAATAAAAAAAAGAATCACTTATATTTGTTCAATTGTGCTATAAAGATCAAGTTGAGTAAATATTTTTACCCGAAAGATTTATTATTGATGGGAAGAGACAATGAATACGCAATATGTACTCAAAGACAATCTACATTCACTATCGGATTATTATCTCTCTCTCTTTCTCTTTCTCTCTCTTCTCTATCCGATTCGCCTACAAAAAGCACTATAACTAACATGAGGTAATCTATCGATATATGTATTTATGTATGGCCTTTTGACAAGAGTATGACCGAATGTATAGTTTACCTACTTAAATAAAACTCATATGTGACACTATACATCAGTCATTGAATTCATTTTTTTGTATTAATAAAAAAAAGGCTTCATACTTTAATGAAGTATCACTTCCAATACTACTTTCAGATAATCGCTCTACTGATATGAATATGACACATTAAAAGTCTCATACGATTTTTATGTCTGAAAAAGCATGAGTTTTATTTTGATAAAGATCAAATATTATGAAAACAAGTAAATAAGTTGCATGATACGGATGTCTTTTCGTCATAGCATCAGAAATAGTTTAATCCGTAATCAATCGATCATGTGAATCAGTGCTATTAGCAGCAAAAATGCATATTTCTATATATTAAATGTCAGTTGACAATATTTTTAAATATTTATTACGAGTTTACATATAGTTTGTTCAAGAAAAGAGGATATCCACAATAACATCTCGAATTTCATTTTATTAATCAAGAAAACTATTCTTTATAACCAAATGCGTAAATGATGACTATTAGTCCAAAAAATACTCGTACGATTTGGGTCATCGAGCTTATGAAAACTTCTTAACATGTTTTCAACATAACGTTGTTCAGTATATAATAAACCATAATCTTGCATACTTAAACATCGGCGATGAGAATCTTGGCTAATGATAACTTCAGCAAGTTTTTCAAAATGGGTGACAATCAATATAACTAATTTTGCAAAATTTTCATCCAGAGGTATATTCCATCCACTCGTCCAGAATGAAATAAGGTTTGGAAATAATTTCGATAACCGAGAAATATCGGTTAACTGTGACAAATTGATTTGTTCTAAAAAAAGAAAAGAAAATTGGCTGTTTAAGACTGTTTACGTTTGAATAATTTCATCATATCAGATGTTCTCTTATTGCTATTAATAAATGAAAAAATAACTTTGAATTTAATGCTAATAACCCAAATAAATCATATCTGTGGCAGTTTTCAACTCACAATTACTATGCACATAAATAGGCATCTGTTTTAGATAAACTCATGTCTCTATGTTTTTAGAATTTTAAAAACTGATAATTACTATCTGCATTGAAATAACACAAATGTAAGTGACGTAAATTGAGGAGAGGTGAGACAGCAGAATGTTCTTTGGTAAAATTTGAATCGATGCTCATGATATAATTCCAATTGATAGTTAATTTAACAAGTTGCGTTGCTGTTGAAAGAAGTACACGGAGAAAGAAATGTCGTTGCGGTTTAAATAGAAAGTTCTCTGAACCCTCAGTTTTGAACAAGGTGAGTGAATGAAGTTTATCTAATTGGAATTGATTAGATGGTGACGAAAAGATAATAGATTTCGCAGCAATCTAAAAATAAAAGAATATTCAAACAGCTAACAGAGACATACTGATTTCTTTTATTTATTTCTACACGATTGACTTTTCTCTTACATACATACGGTATTTGAGTTACTTGAAAAGAAACTCAAATATTATGGAGAAACCTTGAAGTTTGCGCATTTCATGCATTATAACTTCAGAAACAAATAGTTTTGACATATAGATCACTTTCTCAATCTAATATCTTTTTGTTGGAGAAATATCTATTAACTGTCATTAATCTTTACAAAGTTCTTATATTGCGTACTTCATTTTATATCCCTATAGTGTGGCAACCAGAGCTGGAAAAAGTACTCGTAGTCTAGAGGTTTAACTCTTGCTCAGCTCAGATAGCAACTGTTGTGATCAATGTGTGTCACTAATATGAGACAAAGGTTGATTCAGATGTATACATGAAGACTTGCAATAGTCTTTTTCAAATCGCATTTGAGTAATGAGATTTTCACATACATTTTGCAGTTTTGTTCCGGACCATCTTCCAATTTTGAGTTTCTTTGTCGTCCCAAACTTTGACAAAACTTCAAAAACTTGTTCGGAATTATCAATGTAATCGCAAGTCCATTTTATTGATGATGTTTGTTTGAGTGTCACTGCAGCAGAATAATTATGTATGATTCGATGGGAAGGCAGTGAGGAACGAGTAAAAATAAGAAGTGAATATTTCTTTGGTAGTGATAATGCTCGTGAACGATAGTATGCCGTAGTAGATAAACGATGCTCTTCAAGACAATGATCAATGTTGACAACATCAAGTGGCCATTGTAAATAGCGATATGTATTCCATTTGCTTTCAAGTTCACCAGGAAAACGAAGTAGAAATCGAAATGATGATGGACGAAGGCCAGGAAGATTTGTCTTTGTCTCAAAATATTTTTGAAACTCGCTAAGACGATTGAGTGCTAAATTAAAAAACAATTCAATGTTTAGTTAGAAATTGAAACGATAAACTTACTATTGTCATGAATATCAATCAGTGTGAGCTTTTCGAGTAAAGGCATATGAACGGATGAAAGAAAGACGAGAAGATTGTTCATTGACATGTATCTGAGTTTGAGAGAACGTAAACGACTTGTTATATTGTTGACATTCACCATTTCTGCATCGTATTTGAGATCACGTGTGATAAAAACAACACTGAGATGATCAAGAACAGGTAATGCTTGAGTATCAAGAAGATTGAATAGGTCATCTAATCGTTTGATACAAAGTGATAAATAGACAGTATTTGGTAAATACATTCGTTTCCATCCATAATGATATGAATTCGTATCTTCACCAATATCGTCTAAAAGAAAATTCAAATATTTGAATATTTAGTCTGATCAGATAATATCATAACGCTCACACTCTTTTATTTTTCTACTATCACTCTTTCATTCCTTCTTTCAATTAGATTATTTAGTGTACAGCGTTATCAGTCTGCGGAAGAATAAATTTTTATTTGAGATCAAAAAGATTGATACAAAAGTGACCCAGAAACTTACCATCTTCAACATCAAATACCATACGATAAAATGATAAACTATGATTAGTAAAATCATTCACCACTTTATAGTACGATGAGCGGCGCATTGGTGCAGCAAATGTGAAATAAACATCAGAAAGCGTTGTAGATAGCGGAATAAGCAGTTGTGATACTTCGATTTTTTCAGAAATTTCTGTTATATACAATCGACGAAGTGAAGGAAATGAATGTGAGAAAGAAGTTGGATTTGAAGACAAATGCTTTGGAGATTGATAGTATTTAAAAAGTGCATCACCAGCAAGTGTGCCATAAAGACGAATTGTATCGATTGAAGAAAGAAGAAATTGAGACCAAATATCTTTGCCAGCGATTAATTGATGAAGATTAGAAAAATATATTCCATCACCAGCACATTGAGATGTATCGAGAACCGGACGTGGAGTCATCGAAGAAAGTAAATAATTAATACGATGATTAAGACCAGCCAGTGCTCTATAAAGATCAATTGGTGGAAGAAAACTCATAAATAATAACCAAAGTTCGTTCGGTAAACATTCAATAGATTTTATTGTTGTCATTATTAAATGTTAAAAAGTATTATCGAAAAAGATACTTATTCGATCCGTTTATGTGTGAGTCAATGATTTTTATTCACATATATATCATATCTTCTTCGAAAATAAGGAAATAGCTATCGAAAGAAAAATATATAATCGCCTAATTCTTTATTCACGTTCTTCTTTGTTTCTTTTCTTAGTAACGATGTCGGTGGACGACAAAATATTTTGTTCTTGACTGAATAACACATTCATGAACTTTTTCATCCTATATCAAATTGCGCCATGATTGCTTCATGCCTCTTAACTTGACATGACCCAGTAAAATCTGTCGTTCTGGATAGGCTGATATTTTAGAAATCTTGAATATTTTGCTGTACACGTAACTTTAAACTGATCGTTCAATACTGTCTTCCTTTCAAATATCATGATTTTTGTTGGTTTGTATCAGAGGTGTGCGGGTCACGGGTTTCGACCCGCGGGGGCCACGTGGCCACGTGGCGACGGGCGGGCGGGGATGGTTTTTTGAAAAATTTGCTCGGGTCGGGCGGGCTACGGGTATTGCAGACTAATCGGCGGGCTGGACGGGTACAAAAAAAAATAAAATGATACGATCCTCGGGCGGGCGAGGATAATTTCCACGGGTTACGGGCGGGTAAAGAAATTTTTTGAGATATAATATAGGACCGTCGAGAATAATCGATAGATATGATTGACCGACAGTTACGCGCGGACATTTACGCGCATGACACTTACGCGTGCGACGGTTGAGCATATAGACATTTGCGCGCGAATTGAGAAAAAGATGATAAAATATTTCTTTTAAATTTCGTTTGAATTATGAACGGGCAGAAATATATGCTTAACTGCTGATGAAAAAATTGTTCTTAATTTCAAAAAACATATTGATATAAATTACTAACAGAGATAAGTAGTATTTACTTACAATAAACAAACAAATACGCTAAGTGAACAATAATTGAGAATAAAGAATGTACTCGTTCAAAAATTAAATACTGATCTGGCTATTTTAAAATAGTCATTCCTAGAAACAGTATGATATTCTTCGACCATGTTTCGTATTCGAAGATCAATTTTTTCATATTTTATGCGTTGGTCTTTGCCTTTGACTGATTTTATAACAGACATTTATATCTTAGAAATTATTAAAATAATACGCACATATATATGTATACTTTCTCTTTATACTTTTATCTGATTTTTTTTTAGTTTTAATCTCATTTTGATACAAAAAGCAAGTTTGATATTAAAACTAGATAATCTTTTGATTCTCATTAATATCTTCTATGTATTTTCTTAATAAACCAGTCTCACTAGCAGAACATTTTTATTTCTGATAATACATATGAGTAATTCAATCAGACGAGAACAGCACGCAAAGATTTTTTTTGCGCGCAAGCGTCGTGCGCGTTTATGTCTTGAGCGCATACGTCGTGCGCGTAACTGACGTGTCACGATTTTTTCTTGTAATAAATCTCTTTATATGATAAATAAATTAAATATATAAGATAAACAATTTATTAAAATTTCAATCATTAACTGAAATATCTTCGGGGTAATACGGGCGGGGCGAGGCCCGTCAGAAAATTGACGGGGCGGGCGGGCTAGAAAAAAAAAGTAGACTACACGGGAGGCGGGCGGTGCGGGTTTTAAAATTTGACGGGCGGACGAGGCGGGGAAGAGTTATAAGAATTTGCCCACGAAGACGGGCGGGACGGATTTAACACGTTACACGGGGCGGGGCCCGTGGGGCATCAAAAATCATTGCCCCGCACACCTCTGGTTTGTATTATAAATCAATATGATTATTAAAAGATTTTTTTATATCCAATAAACATTTATAAATTTAATTTTTGATCTCCTTTTTTTGTGGTATTTTGTTTATATTACATGTAAATAATTCAATTAGAGTCAAGTACACTCAAATCTACATTTCATATAATCATTCTTAAAATACATATTATCTAAATATGAGTGACAACTTTGTGTGTGTGGTTGGGCGTGGGTAGAGGTGAGGTGTTAGTGTGGCTGTGGGTGGAGGTGAGGTGTTAGTGT
>CAJNOI010000033.1:630087-693657 GCA_905250115.1 Adineta steineri
TACTATTAGTGATAGACGACTGAAGAATACAAAAGAACTATTTTCTATTATTTAGTCATTATCATCTTCACGTTGATCATCGACATCTTTTCGATACATAAGAACAAACGAAAAGTATTGAAATATGCAATCAAATGTGTTAGGATGAATTCTTTTCATCCTGATATAAATGCTTCTGCCTCACTTCCATATTTATATAGTTCAATATCAGAACGATGTTCCATCATAATTGTATGATCAGAGAATATGACAATAACCGCTACACATGGTGATAGGCCAGTTGTACCTAATTCACCTGTGAGCGAATACGCATACTTTTCCATAGGAACATCATAGATATTAATAGGTGAAAGTGCCATTGATAAAAAAAAATTCTGCTGAGAGATATCTTAAATGTAAAAATATATAATGAAAAGGGGATGACCATTTAAAATGAAATAATAGGTTGTTATAAAAAATTCGATAAATTTACTTTTATACCAACGTTCTATGTTAAGAAAGAAAAGAATAATCGAAATTACATATATGTGTATGTTATTTATTTATTCGACAAAGTGTTAGTTTATTGAACGAGGTTACCCACGAACAAATACAAAAGGATTGTGGTTACGTTGCGTACAAATTATATAATGATACAGTTGTATAACTAGATAATGCATCATTAGCTGGTGCTCAATTCTCGCATAGACTTTTTTGATGACATTTTAGTTGAAAAAGATAATACGATCATTCGTGATTCGATGTTCAAATTTATTGAAAATGTTACAAGGATAGGAGCTGTATCAACTGAAACAGACGGTACTGTTTTTATTAATTCAATCAATAACATGTTCAATCGAATGGTCAACAATCCTGCACAGAACAGCATTATTTGGTAATCACGACAATATATTTAAATATTTTATTATTCTCTAATTAGTCAACCATTACTCATCCTCGAACATGTACTTATATCAAAAAATACGGGCCGGTTCCGGGTGCTGTAGGAAAGCATAGGCAATTGACTAGAATCCACGGGAAAACTCTAGAAAATTGCCAGTGCGTTCTTGCAGAATCGGATAATCGTAATGTTCGACCTAGGTATTCATTTTTTTTGCATTTTAAAAAACATTCAATTACAATGTGAAAATTTTCGGGATGCTGTCAAATAAAAATATTCCTGAAAAAAGTCAAAGTTAAATATTAATTTTTTGTTAAAATTCGTTTGAGGCGGTTTGCTTTGATATTTACGATAACCTATAGTTCTTTGGTGTTCAATTAAACAAGTATACAATCAAGAATTCGGATATGGATAATTTTTCCGCGTAAAAACCCATATACATAATTTTTATTATATTTTTATTGACTAGATAATATTTTTTTAAAGTTTTTTTTCTACCAGTTATGGTAGCCTATTGAAATAATTTAAAATAAAATGGAAATAATCATGAAGTATCATTACTGTTGGAATATAATACATAGTAAAATTGAAATTATGATCTTTATCGTACAAAAATATAATTACAATGAATAATGTGTTTAGATCGCTAATACTTACAGAAAATTGATTTTTAAATAAATAAACCTCTTTTCGACGATATATGCATATTCATTAAAATTTTCAAATATTTCTTTTTAACCTAAATCTGTGCAGATCTCCGATGAATATGTCAACATAGAATTAGTTTCAGAAGACTATAAATCAGCAATTCAAATTCTGTACAATGAAAAAAAGACTTTATGCAAAATTTGTACTATATCCTACATAATTTATAAAATAAAAATGAGTCGATATTCGTCTTCATTGAATTATTGAAAATCTCACTTTTTTCAGTAGTTTTTGATAGAATGTTATGTCATTCGTTTTAATTCGTTGTGTTTTAATTATTGAATGACTCATATATGAATAAATATTTGTAAGTATAAAATATATTTATAGTATCTTGCGTCATACGTTCTCGTGCAACGTTTAGTAACTTTTCTTTCTATTATTTTTATGTTATTGCACAATGTTTATGAAATGTTATATATAATGGTAAAGCATGTGTCGTTTTATCAAAGATAAATTTCTTACTCAAATATGGCTACATGCACAGTTGTTTCGTCCGAAAGTACTGCTTCTTCATTAGTTAAATTGCTTTTTCCATTTCGTAGTGATAAACAGAATGCAAATTATGTTTCACAAATTATTCTTGTCATCGATCGATCTGGATCAATGGCTGGAGGTAGAATAATTGTTTTTTGTATTTTATAAATATATTAAATCCTATACAAATGAATTCTAGGTCCATGGAAACAACTTCAATCAGCAGTTAAAGCAATTGATGAAATGAATCAAACGCTTCAGAGAGATGCGTATACAGAACCTATTGTTATTACTTATAATGATACAGTATCTGTTACTAATTTAGCTTCTGTTGCAAAAACAACTGCATCAGGTTCAACAGATTTTGTTAAAGGTAATTAAAATTTTATTGAATAAAATAAATTCAGTAGCTAATTTTATAAATTAGCTTTTGCACAAGTACAAACAACTATCAAAGAATTAGGTTCCGAAAAACGTATTGTAATTATATTTATGACTGATGGATGTGATTCATGTAATCGTCCAAATGCATTATTAGATGCTCAAACAAAATTAAGTTCATTTATAAGAAAAAATTGTTCAAATTGTGTTGTACATGTTATTGGTTATTCAAAAGATCATGATTTAAATATGATGAATACATTAAAAACTTTAGGTACAACTGATGGTATATATCGATATGCTGAAGGTTCAGTTGGTTTAGATGAAAAATTTCGTGAATTATTTGAATTTGCTGATTTAACAGTTGAATTTACAATAAAATTACCTAATATTAAAGAACCTATTAAAATTACAGGTGAAATGGTTGATATAGATCATGTTGAAGCTGAATGTTGGTTATCATTAGATGAGAATATAAAAGAATCTATTGAAATAAATATTGGTAATAATCAATATGATGTTATACCAAAATTTACTGAGCCAGATACAATATTTACTCTTAAATCTTTATCAAAACGTGCAAATGAAATTAAAACTCAACAAGAATTAGATCAACTTCAAAGTGAATTACAAAATGTAAAAATGTTTGGAAATAGTATTGGTGGAACTAAAATTGAACGACAAACAGCTATGGACCTTCGTGCTGAACTTCAGACACGTTTAGATGATATACATACAATTATGGGTGATATTGCACGTGGAACATTAAATCAAACGGCTGCTTTAGCTAAAATGAATGATTTAAGATATGCAGACAAGTAAGTTAGAATTTCGTTTTTTCTTTTATTTATTATTCTATATAGATTTTCTAAATCATCTCGTCAACGTCGAATGAATCAACGTGCAGTACGTAATCAATCAAATCTTCAATTAATTGATTCGAAATTAAATGAACTTAAATTTAATGAAGAAACAGCATTTGAAAATGTTGATCTTGTTACATTTACTTGTTGTTTAACATTAAATACTTGTCGAGATATGATGATGGATAGTCAAGATGATATTATGGGTGTTGGTCTTGTTGTTGAACGACAAGAACATGTTGTTGATGCACCAACATTAATATCAGTTAAAGATGTATCTGTAACAATACTTTCACGTTCAGCATGTGATGATGCAATTAAAATGAAAATTAATATTGGAGATGCAGCACGACTTCATGGAGGTTTTATTGCATCTAAAACAAGTGCACCAACAACAAGTACAAAGATTGTATCGAAAGAAAATTTGAGAACTCAATCAGAATTTACTCGTGGTGTTGCTGCTGAACCAATCAATACATTTTTACCACTCTATATTTGTGATGCACATTTTGAACGTGTTAAAATTATGTTAGAACCTATGCTTGGCTATCTTTTTACACTTGATATAAGTGGTTATAAATCAGATCAATTATTAGGTCTTTATTCAATTCTTGGTCAAATGATGAATGCTAGTCCAAAAAATGGATCTGAACGTGAAGAAATAATTTTACATGAATTTACACGTTTATGTCATGGTCTTCTTCCACAAACAATTCAATATCTTGGTGAAGAAAATGATTTATTAAAAAAATTCATGGCAAATCCAACTGGTCGTAGTAAAGCTCATATTCAAAATTTAATGACACTTTTTGGTTATATGTATGCATCAGGTATTAAAACAATTGATGAATCATTTCGTTATGCTATTGTCGAAGAATTATATCGACGACATTTTTCATATATATATCATGGTACATCAGATAATGTTATTACTGAACATATACAATCATTACTTTATGATATAGAAGATAATGAAAATATTCAAACAGAATCAAATACTAATGACTTATCTTATGTTAAAACAAAAAATGATAAATCAATTGATGGTCGTTTTGCAGTGTATGCTCGATCAGTATTAAAAAAAAACGAAACAAATCCAAAAATTCCAACAGAAGATATTGTTATTGAATTTGAAATACCTGAACGACCCATTAGTTCAATGAATAATAAAATTCGAACAAAAATGATTGAATTATTATCTGCTTTTTCAACAAAACCAATTCAAAATGTTCTTGATCGATTAGGTATTCGTATGTTAGATATATCAAATGAACAAGAATGTCTTATACTTCGATCAATGCTTGTACAATGTCTTCGTTTTTATTCTAATGAATCGATTAATTCAGCAATTTTAAATAAAACATTTTTCAATGCTCAAACTCATTATGAACAAATTCTTATTGTTGCACATGAAGAATTTGATAGTAATCGACAAAAATTAACTACAAATAAAACCGAACAAATACGTGCATTAGAATTAGCACGACGAGTTGTATTAACTAATGATATTGGTGTATTTCTTGGCAGAATGATGGTTTATGCTCCAACACGTGGTGGAAAAATATTTGATACAATAATTAGTTTATTAGCTGATCGTAGTCAAAAACAAGTTCCGTTATTAGCAGAAAAAATTAATATTATTTTTACAGGTCGTTATAAAGAACATCGTGATGCTGAAAAAGAATTTGATGTATTAAGTAATGGTCTTGCTTGGTTTGCTGATCGATCAATTATCAATCGTGTAAAAGAAGCATTAGGTGAAGATCAATGGGATGATTTAGATCGATTAATGAGAGGTCGTACATGTGGTCATGTTTATCGTTTATCAGATATTCCTAATCGTCATGGTTTTCATAATTCACATCCAAATCCAAATTTGGTTGTTCAATGGAATACATAAATAAGAAATTAATACAATTGATTTTCTGCAGAGAAAAAAATACATTCTATTTTTTATTAGTTGTAAAATCTTATAAAATAAACAAATCAAAATAACTTGAATTAAGTCATGATTGTTCAAAAGAGAAATTAAGTATTTCATTTTATTTAAATAGTTATTCTATTTGTAGCAACATGTGGTTTATTAATTTGCATCATTTGATGAGCTATTTAAAGCTAGGATTATTAAATAATTATCATAGTAATTTGAATTTCTTGATAATTATTCGCGAAAAAAGAAACTTATAGTTTTTCCATAACTAGTCAGTCACTCAATAAAAGAACAGATCAAAGATCTTATAGAAAAGGAGTCAGCTACTTAAATAATTTAATAATTGTGTGCATTTTTTCAATGGCATCTCTCAATATGTCAGACAGATTTCTTCAACAACGGATCAGATTGTAGTAACATTCGTCGAACATGAAATCAATGATCTAATTTTTTTCCTCAATTCATTTGTCTGACTCCGTTTCTTGAGACCAAATCTTATTTGATTTATGGTCAGATGATAATATAGATTTTGAACAAAAATAAGTAAAACGAAAGTTATTCTGCCTTCGCTAGTTATAATCGAGAACACAATATTTATGTCTATTAGACATTATTTTATATCGATAAAACAATTTAGACAAAAACGTTGTGCGCAGTTGTTATCTCGACTCTATCTTTTCTAGCTAATATCATTCTTTTTCTTCCAACAAGTAATTACAACATCATGTGAAATATATGACACAAAACAAATATTCACTTATTTAATGATAAGATAGAGAACAGCATATATAGCCAACATACAAGCCTACACAGCACACACTTCATCAACAGTTTATAATGGCAAATCAAACTGTCGCCAACATCCTTACGTTACCGGTAGAAATTGTCTACCGAATTTTAGACTATCAATCGGATTTCACCATTATTTGTTCAATGAGAAACGTATGTCAACGATTCGATAGGATCTTAGACAGCTATGATCGATACCAGGTAAACTGCTTTCTATCATGATAGTTTTATTTTTATCTATTGACTCCAACAAAATATATATCAACAAACTATTTGTCACTCAAAATAATTCATCACCCATTCGTGTCTGCCTAAAAATTTATTTATTACATTATGATAATATGAAAATAGTGTTCTAATAATTAGGAGAAAATGATTTCTTTCTTTCTTTCTTTTCAATCTCATCTAAATATTCCACATTTCAAACTTGATATGATATATCATAAACATACAACTTTTAAGTAAGAACGAAAGAAAATAAACAAAACATTGTTATTTGCTTTTTACATGTGTCTAAGCACCCATTTTTTAAATAATATTTCGATAATATAAATCAGCTTTTAAAAGAAACAAACTGTCGATAAACGAGTTTATTTTGTTATAAATAACTTCGTTGAAAAATAACTTCGACAAATACTTCTTTAAGAACATGCGCGACAGTCTGTACAAGTAACAGTGGATGTGAATGGAGAGAAGATTGACTTACAATAACATCCATACTAATAAGACGAAATCTTTCTTGAAGGAATACTTCTTCTACAGCAAATTTGTTTCTAAAATAACTGCTCCGAAACGAATTTTATCTAAAGCACGCTTTCTAAAGGATGAAACTTCGAGAATAATTCGTCAGCAATATTTTTTATACGATATTTTGGCGTACATTCGTCTTCTACTCATAATGAATCTGACATCACGAAATACATTCTTTGATTTTTCACTTTTTATATTCTTGGATCCTGAACACAAACGTATACTGGCATCGACAGCAACTTCTGAAATCAATATATATTATCGCTTATATAAATCAAAAGGATGAATAAAGCTAAGTTTAACAGCTTAAATAACGTTCTGATGCAAAACGCGTATCTGCTCTCAATAATTCATCTGAAAGAAAATCGTTCACTAACTATTGATAAGAAATTATGTTTCGTTATACCTACAGAATACTAATAAGCGCTCCACCATACTTTGATACGCTCTCAATCGTTTACTGCAGTAAGTTCTCTTTTAGACAAATAATAATACGCTTCACAATTGTTTCGCGTCAAAGTAACTTAAAAGCTATTTCCAATTAGCCAAACATTTTTCCTACTTTCAATAACATTTAGAAATCGCACTAACTCACCGATAAACATCTTCTATACCCTACTTCCCTTTTGGTAACTTATTTTTCGTCGAGATTTTCACAAACCGTCATCGTACACTATGCAGCAGCTGAGATGCGAAAAATATTCGCTTTATTAGTATCCAAAGCCTTTACAATGGGGGCAGAGTAACATTCATTTTACTGCTATAATCAAATAGAACATCGCCCAACTATTCTCTCTCTTCATTTGCACCATCTTTTACCTTCACTTTTTCATCAAGACAATCACTACAATAAGTTTCTTCGGAAAATATATCGGAGCTGTTGAAATACGACGTTTGGGTCATGCATTACAACACAATACAGTAACTACCATTCTCTCTTGATTTATACTTTGTCTTTATTTCCACTTTTTTCATATAGACAGTCATCACGCTGGATCTCTCGAACAGTGGAATTGCACATGTAGGAGCACAACATTTGGGTCATGCATTACAACACAACACAGTAACTCTCATTTTCTCTTTATCGATAACATATCTTCACTTTACTTTTCCATAAGACACTTACTACACTAAATCTCCAATATAATCCAATCGGAGATATTGGAGCACAATATTTGGCTGATGCATTACACTCTAAAAACAAATGGGTATTGTTACTATCGGAACTTCTTTTAAGGTTTCACAAATAAGTCTGACACCACCAGAAATGTTTTCAAATCGCTCGAAAACCATAGAAGAGTTTCCGATAGTAACAAGTATCCATTTGTTTTAGAGTGTACAATACAACTCAGTAACGCTCATCCTCTCTTTCTCAATAATATGTCTTTCCTGCCGCTTTTTCATTTAGACACTAACCACACTAAATCTAGCAGAAAATCAAATCGGAGATGTTGGTGCACAACATTTGGGTCATGCATTACAATACAACACAGTAATTACCATTCTCTCTTTCTCGATATTATGTCTTTACCTCCGATTTTTTATCTAGACACTAATTACACTAGATCTCGGGGGCAATCGAATCGGAGCTGTTGGAGCACAGTATTTGGGTCATGCATTAGAACACAACATAGTAATTTCCATTCTCACTTCATCTGTACCCTGTCGTAACCTTTACTACTTCATCTAGACACTCACTACATTAAATATCTCCATTGGTTATATCCGAGATAATGGTGCACGATGTTTGAGTCATGCGTTACAACACAACACAGTAATTTCTATTCTCTGCATATATATAGTTTGCCTTTACTTCCACTTTTTCACCCAGACACTCACCACGCTAGATCTCTCAAGCAATGAAATCGGATATCTTGGAGCACAACATTTGGGTCATGCATTACAACACAACACAGTAACTCTTATTCTCTCGTTATCAATATCATGTCCTTACTTTCGCTTTTTTATCTAGACACTGACCACACTAGATCTCAAATGGAATAAAATCGGAGATGTTGCAGTAAAATCTTTGGCTGATGCATTAGAACACAACACAGTAACTCTCGGTCTCTCTTTATCTGTACTATGTCTTCACTTTCATTTTTTCATGTAGACACTAACCACACTATATCTCGGATGGAATAAAATCGGAGAAGTTGTAGTAAAATCTTTGGCTGATGCATTAGAACACAACACAGTAACTCTCATTCCCTCTTTATCTGTACTATGTCTTCACTTCCACTTTTTCATATAGACACTCACCACACTAGATCTCGGATATAATCAGATTGAAGCTGTTGGAGCACAACATTTAGGCTATGCATTAGAACACAACACAGTAACTCCCATTCTCTATTTCTATACTTTGTCGCTTTACTTTCAGTTTTTCATCTAGGCGCTAACCACACTAAATCTTGGAGGTAATCAAATCGGAGATCTTGGAGCACAACATTTGGGTCATGCATTACGACACAATATAGTAACTACCATTCTCTCTTTATCTATCCTTTGCCTCTACTTCCACTTTTTCATGTAGACACTCACCACACTGGATCTCGGGTGCAATCAAATCAGAGCTGTAGGAGTAAAATATTTAGGTCATGCATTAGAACACAACACAGTAATTCCCATTCTCTGCACCTGTACTTTGTCGTGTGAGTCTCAGTTTTTTATCTAGGCACTAATCACACTAAATCTCAGAGATAATCAAATCAGAGATGTTGGTGTGCAATCTTTAGCTAATTCCTTAAAGCAAAACACAGTAATTCTCATTCTCCATTATCGATATCATGTCTTTACTTCCGCTCTTTCATCTAGACACTGACCACACTAGATCTCAGATGGAATGAAATCGGATATGATGTGACAACATCTTTGGCTGATGCATTGCAACACACTACAGTAACTCTCATTCTATCTGTATATATACCATGTCTGTACCTCCATTATCTTATTTAGACAGTCATCGCGTTAGATCCCCAGACGATTGAGATCGATGATGCCTGGTAGAATGTAGTCATTAAATTCCTTGAACGGAATAAAAGAGAAGGAAAACTGTAAATGATAATATTTAATGTATTTGGACAACGAATGGATTTCTATTGATGATAATTCGAATATTTCTCTTGTGCTTTTTATTTTCATAAAAACGTAAATAAAACTTCTTTATTTCAAGTTTAATGTGTTGTGGCGGTAATTTTTGCTTTCCATTTCTGCTTCATGCTGGTGGAGATGATGCTACTCTGAGATAATTAAGTAGCTTGTACGCAACTATTTTGTAGCTCTGCAGCACGTACAAACCTATTGTAAGATTCTTTATCTAAAAAGTGTGTCCAATAACATCGAAGTATATAACGTTTTGTATGATAGTAGCAATACCCTGAAAGATCGTAGTCAGCAATATTGAACTATAAGAAATTCTCTGTGATGAAAGTAAAACAATGAGACATTCAATTTATTATTGCTGAAGCAAAGAGTCGTGCCCGATGATATTGAACCAGAAATTTTTTCTGCAATAACAGTGAACTCAGAAAGATTCTGTGTTTAATATTATTTTAATTCACGTATGGTTCTTTTAGTTTATATAGAATTTTTGAAGGTTTTTCAGTTAAATAACTGAATCATCAAGAATTTATGTATGGGTTAAAAAAGTTCAGTATGGGTTTGTCTTTCAAGTAATAAAACTCTTTTATTGAAGTGGTTTTGTATATATTTAATAGCACTATCGCATTTAGTTATGATAGTTTTTTTCTTAATTTGATGTTATGCAACATGTATTGAAAGTATTTGTTTGGAAGTGTTAAATGAAATCATCTTATGATGTTAAGGTAACTCTGCAACATACTGAGGAAAGAAAGGCAAATTATTCGTTTTCTTCACATGAAATAGTTATGTGGATAATGGCTGAGATGAAAATGAATAGATTGACATGTAAATAAGGTAGATTTTATCAAATAAATACGTATCATGAATAGTAAAGAAATGAAACGATTGTATCAAATTGCATTGTGATGAATGTCACATTGAATTTTAATATCATGTAGAATTGAAAAAAACAGTAGCTCAAATTTTTTTAATTCAGATACATCTTTTGTAATAAAACTGGTGAAAAAATAGACTGAACGTGGTTATACAGTAACATATATTATATTTATTTTTTACATACATGTGTGAAGATTATTACATCAAATACGTATCTATTGATACGCGATATAGTCAGAACTAAATACATTGATAGTTTTTTTGAAAAAAAGAAGTCATATCTATTTTCACTGGTTGAATAACAATTTTCTCTTACTATATTCGAGATAATCATAGTCTATTATCAATATCAGTTAGATAACGAATAAATTATAAATGATATACTTATACAATACTCTGAAGAATCTTCAAAGAAAAACCATTAAAGAGAAGTACGATATTATCTACTATGAATGGTAGATAAACTTTGTGTTATATGAAAATCTCAAATACTTACAGAGTGTTGTTACTCATCGCTGAGTAACTTACAGAAAATATTTGATTGTTCATGAATTTTTATCAAAGATGTTTAAAAAGAATTGTATTTCACAAAACATGAATGTAGTTTCAACACAACTAGTAAAATGATCTAAACAATCATATCTGTAACTTAATCAACGACGTTTATATACTTCATTTTTCTCGAATATAGCTACATCGAATATTGTAGATATTCATTGTATAATCGTGAGGACTAAGTAAAGTAAATACAAATGAAGGATTATAAGATAAACAATTGTATAGAATGATGTTCTTATCAATGCACTTCTTTTCATTTCAATTATTTCGAAATGTGAAAAAAATCAAAGCCGTGTTTTTGTAACGCTTTCTGTAGCGCACTAAATTTCGTATGACCTTGATATATTCATTTCGTGTTTAAACGAATATTTTGTAATTCAATATCAACATCACGTTCTTAAAAATATTCATCTACTATTTGCAATTATTCTTAGAATTATTCACATAACTATTATGCGAACATTTAATCTTCTTTTTCATTCTATGTACTTTTTTCATGTAACATATAAAAACTCAAATTCTATTAAGAAATTAATTATGAAAGAAAATCTTTTTTTTATTAAAACAAAATAAAAGATTCCATGGTTACATAAATCGAAATGCTCAATGTACAACAGTCTATATGTCATTCTCATTCTAATAATTAAAATCTACAATATTTCTACTCATATTTCAAATCCTTCACGTTATTGTCTTGTACATCTTCGTCATCATCAACCATCAATTGGTCATTATTTACTAGATATTGATCATTCTATTAATAATGAACAAGCATGCGAAAAGAGATGTTCTATTGATCATTTATGTTCAACAGCAACATTCAATCGACAATCTCATCGTTGTCATTTATTTCAACATCGTGAAAAACATTCTCGATCAAAAACTTATCGATCAAATCATATTTTTTCAACATTTTCTAATTGCTTAGGAAAATTTTCATTATCAAATAATAAACAAATACAAGTATCAAATGTTCATTGCAATTATGATGTGTATATATATCATAATATTTTACTCTTTATTTAATCTTTTTTTGTTGTTGAATAGATTACCATGGCAACATGCTCAGACATCAATGATATTTAAATCTTATACATTAATTGGTATATCTCATTTACCTTGTCAAGAACTTTGTTCATCTATTCGTTATTGTGCTGGTATGCAATATCAAGTAGATAATAATCATTTCCTTTTTATTCATATATATTATAAAAAAAAATTAACATACAGTTACGTGGTTCACATCGTAATCAATGTCAATTACTACGTTCAACTAAACCATGGGATCTTTCACCCAGTAAAACATGGACTGTATTTGCTAAACGATCATGTCATATAAAAATTAATGAAAATAATAATTTTCTTGATCAAGATCATAAACCTTTATGTAATTTTAAAGATTTTGGTCAAGGTCAACAGTAAGTTAAATATCAATTGAATATATATATATATAATATTTTTTTTATTCTAGTAAACATTCAAAAGAAATAATTCATGCATTTTCTCATATATCCGAAATTCAATGTCAATATTTATGTTCAAGAATGGTTAATTGTATTGTTCGTAAATAAACTTAACGTCATAGTTTTCAATTACAATAGATTATTTTAGGGTATTGAATTTATTGAAAGACGATCTCGTAAGTTTAAGAATAATATTTTATGTAAATTACATGTTATTTATATCACATAAAAATCTACCCACACACATTCAAATGAAATATACGATAAAAAATAATTAACTATTTGCCTTGAATACTCTGGAAAATATCTGATAGCGAGTACTTCATATAGTACATTGTTTCTTTGTTCGATGACATAATTCGATAATCCTAAACTAAAAGGGCATTTGTTCGCACCCGTATATATTGTAATGAAGAAGAAGAAAAAAAAAGAAATAGAAGATCGGATGTCGTTTGTTCACATACTGTGACGCATGACAATTAACATCTTTTAATTATGACAGACCTCATATTGTGAATATCTAATGTATGAAGACTTAATTACATCATCAGAATAGAAATATAGCTAATTAAATTCTTCTAGAAAGATTTTAATGAATTTTTTTTTATCGTTTAGAATGTATTCTCCTTTCTCCTAATTTTCTTCAAAATGATGGTTCAATTAATGTTAAATACCATCGTCGTCATCATATCTATTTGAAAATGTCTTGTCATGTGTCAAAATGTTCTACAAATGATATAGATTGTGGTTGTCAACAAAATCCATGTCATCATGGTACATGTTTATCTCGTCAACGAGAAGGATATCAATATATGTTCTGTCAATGTTATCATGGTTTCAGTGGTGATTTATGTGATCGAGAAATTATTGTTTAAGAAGAAAATGAATAGATGTTTTTTTTTTGCTTCAAGGGAAATATTATTTATTAATTCGTGTATCATATGCAATTAATGACCTGTAGCAAATATCATCCTTACAGCATATTTTAAACAAAAACTTGGTGCTTGACCGTTTCGACGACAATACCGATAAAGAATATTTGCATTTCTTTGTGAACGTTTAACAATCGATGTTCTTCGAATTCGATTTTGCTGCATGAAAGGTGATAAGTCTGATGTTAATGGATAGTTTTCTATATTTTCATAAGTATTTAAAGCATCATTGTAATCATTCAAATACAAGGATGACTAGAATATATATATATATATATATAATTATAGAACTAGAAATTAAAAGATATAACAAATATTTACTGTTGTGGTTGTAAAAATAAGGAACACGACAAAAAGGCACCATAACTAATGAGAAAAATAGAATATTATATTAAATGAATTTAAAACAGAAAAACGTTTACTGTCATGATCGTTTAATAGAAAGTATAGTTACAATGGAATAATGTTGATAGAATTTTGTAGTAACACCAATATAAGTCGAATTGTCGTTGTTATTTCTAGTCGAGAAACCATCACGTTATGATGAACCCATTCTTCTTCTTCCTCTTCTTTTTCTTTTTCTTCCTAGATTACTCAGTTATTCTTCTTTTTTAGCTGCTGATAATGTTTCCTTTGCTATTATGAATGCAAACGGTGAAAACTAAATCAAATATAAATAAGACTAGTTAACAACGAGTTCAAATGTCAAGCGAGATATTCCTCTGATAATCAAAGAAAAGAATGAAAACAAGCTGATTTTTTTTATCTATCTCATATATATATGTTCTTTTTCTGTATTAGTATTAAATGTCGTCATTATTTTAAATAGATTTTTACTCAAATTACATTTTCTTTTTACTGTTTAACATACTACGAAATTCTTTCGATTACTATGCGTAGGAATAAAAAACCTATAGTTTAGTAATCTGAAAGCAAATTCCCCCTAGATCCCTTTTTTTATTTTATCCTTCTCTTCCTCCTACGCCTCATTCTTCTTCTTTCTTCGAATATTTCCACTATCATATATTTGTGCAACCAATCGGAGAAAAACTAATTATCCGATTCATCAATATATATCTCACAAATTCGCATCTAAGTTTATTGTTTGACATTGAGAAGCTAAGACAAAAGATAATTATCACTAATAATGAATGAATAATACTCAAAAGAAGAAGAAGGAGAGGGAGGAAGTATGTTGAGAGTCAAACATACTTTTTATTTCCGTACTTTAACTAATTCACCACCCACTCATAGCGTATGTTTTTTCCTATGCGATTTTACATATATTATAATTGATGTGTTATCTTTTATGATTAATTACATCAGATTAATTTCTAACAATAAAATTCACGATTCGAACTATTAATCGATGATTTATTGTTGTCGTTTTGAATTTAGTAAAAAGAAAATTCTTTTTAAATAAATAAATCTCAGTCAAGGGATTCGAATTATTTCGTATATTTAGATATGTAATTCACAAAGGATAATTGATTTTAATAAAAAAAAATGTATTTATATATGTATATTCCTATGTGTAATACACTTGAGATTTACGCTAACAATTCATTACTAATATATACAAAGTATATGTAACAGATTTTTGTTTCATAAGTCTCTCGTTGAAATTTAATAATTAATATATATTAATAATTAGTAATACAATTTGGATAGGATAATGAAAATATCAATGATCGAATTTCAGTAGTGTTTTCTTATGTTACATATTAATATATACTGTTTTATTTGAAACTGATCGCTATATATTTTATGTTATTCGATAAAAAGTATACGTGTACTGAATGTATGCCAAATAATTGTTACTCATATATGCTTTAAGAAGGCCTTTACATCGTAGAATAACATATGTAATCTAAGTGACGAATGATTTTCACACGAAATGTCCGACGAAAAGATAAGGAAATGGGATAAATTTAATTAATAACGAATATCGATTGATATTTAAATTGAATTGGATGAGATTAATATTGGATATTATAATTAGATACTCAATGTGATCGATAAATAATACTATAATTTCTATTTTACTGCACTTTAATTTAATAGAGTGAATATTTCATTTAGTTTTAGCAATCCACTTAAAGAGTGCTCGTTGACAATTATGCATTGTTTTCTTTACAGACATATTTGTATGTGAATTTAAATCTGATTGTATATGTTCAATTTGATTAGATAAGTTTTTTTTTGATTTTTTCCATTGACGACGAACAATAGATAAATTATCATCTAGTAATTGTTTACTAATATCATTAGTAATTATTCGACCATTTTCACTAAGCATATGAGATGGTATTAAAGAATTTGATGATAGATTAATATATTTATTCATACGACTAAATCCGCGTGCATGATCAAATGAAGTATAGTTTAATGAATATTGACGATTATGTTGAGATGTTGAAATTTCTCTATATCTTTCATTTTCTCGACGAACAAACATTAGAAATGATCGAGAATCAAGATCATGAGTAAGTAAATCAATAGATAATTCATTGGACAAATTATTTACATGCATTATAAATTTTTTTTAAAAAGCTTTCGCGCTCTTAAATCAACATTTTGAAGTTTCTTTGTCAATTATAACTTCCACTTGTAGTATGTGATAAAACAAGTAAAATATTTAAAAAAAACAGAAAGAAAAAAAGAATAATAATGGTAACCATGAACATTACAGACAATATAGGTGACTAATGGGTATTGTTGACAAAATTCTCCACGATCTTTCTTGTTCTTTTCTTTACTTGACAACCTCACTCTATCTTAAAAAAGTTCTTGATGGGGTGTGGGGCTTCAAATAACGTTGCAGCCGACGATTCACAACACGTCCCTAATGCTGCTGTCAAATCAACATCGTCACGATCATTACAAGAGGATCAGCGAAAACAACAAACGACAGAACGTGTTTCACCTGCGCCACAAGCCTCTACAACAGGTAATCCATTATAAAGCACATTAAATATAGATATATATATATATTTTTTAAAATAGCTTCAACGTTGAATACAATGAATGTTCTTATTAGTTGTCATACTAATCAACAGCAAATTGCTGAACAAATAAAAAATAATTTAAGTAAACATCGTTTTACATGTTATATTATTAATGAAACAACGCCGGAATCAATAGTTGCTCGTGCAAATCTTATTCGTTGGTGTAATGTATTTATTGTTAATATTAGTCGAATGTATCAACAAACAGCCTTCTGTATGGAAACGATTAATTATGCAAAAGATGTTCGCAAACCAGTTATTGCAATTTATGCTGAGTCAAATTTTCAGCCTTATGGTGCTTTAGGAGCTATATCAGCTAGTGCTATTCAATCAATAGTACTTACAAATGATGGTGTATCAGAAAATATTATTGCACAATTATCTAATATTATTTCTTCTCAAGAAAATAAAAAGAATACTGGCAAAAATGTTACCGATCCAGAAAAAGTATGATATTACAATAAATAAATATATAATATTTGATTGTATTTATAGATACAAACTGATAATAATCGTGTAAATCTTATTTATAATGATAAACCATGTACTGTTCTTATTTGTACAACTGATGAAGGTTTACCGGTTGCAAAATTAATATATAATGAATTTTCTGCAAAAAATTTAAATGCTTTAGTTGAAAATCTTTCAGATGCAAATGCTACTTGTAGTGTTAGACAATGTATCGTTTTCATACCAATTCTTTCAGCAGGATTTGAAAAAAAACCAGCTTGTCGAATAGCATTTGAAGAAGCTCGTCAACTTCAAATACCGATTATACCTGTTATGTCTGCTATAGATTGGAAACCTCAAGATTGGCTTGGTATCACAGTAGCCGGTGCGACATATTTTCGAATTTATACTCAAGTTAGTGCATATAAACCACTCTATGATAGTAATCGTATGACTGATCTCCGTGTAGCAGTCGAAGTAAGTCATGTGAATAAAATTTTAATCCAAATCTTTATGTTTTATTTAAAAAATAGATTGCATGTCAACCACGTCCTAGTCAAGCTGAACGTGAACAAACAGAAATGAAGATATTAAAAGAAAAAATTGAAGAATGTAAAAATAAATTACAAACATGGCCACCATCACGTAAAGTACGTACTATTAATTCGACAACGGATCGACAACCAGTTCGTGTTGCCATAGCAGAACCCAATGCTACACTTGCTTTTAATCATATTCATCATACAATTACACGTATGGATATAAAAGCACCTCCACCAATTCTTGATGAATATGGATTACCAAAACGAGTTCAACTCGATTGTATGATTAGGTAAATGAATTTGTATAGAAAAAAAGCTTGCGATCTAAATGTTTTATTTGTAGCTATCAATGGGATAATCAGATATTTGTTCGTACAGTATATGAAGATATGTTAATGCGTGAAGTTAAGGCTTGGTTTGATATATATGGTTCTATGCAAGGGAATACAAATGACGCAATGGCAACAGGTTTGTCGTAGCAAAAGTTTATTATTCATTCATAGTTATTCTTCCCTCTGTTAGGTGTGGAATGTGCTAAGGTAATGCTTGTTTTTCTATCAAAACCTTATGTTGAATCTACTAATTGTCAATTGGAATTTCGTTATGCTGTTAAACGTGGTAAAGCATTTGTCATTATTCGAACACAACCTAATATTCAAATGGAACAATGGATGACTGAAGCAATTCAAGGCTTTCCTCAATATAATGCTTTTAGTTATGATTACTTGGAAAAACCGATTAATGGTGTTCCAACAGTAAAAATAATTTTTCAATGTAAAGATAATTATTTATTGTATATATTTTTTTATTAAGATTGATGTCATCGTACAGGCTATACGTACATTAGCTCAAGCACAACCAACTGAAACTATAGATGATTGTTCAGCTGAATTATTTGAATTACGTTCACTTCTTGATGATGCACGTGATGCGTTATATAATGATGCAGGACAAACTCGTTATAAAACATGTACTCGTTGTAATCAACAATTTGATGAATTTACAAAAGGTGGCTGTAAAAAACATCGTGCATACTATATGGGTGGTACTATTCTAGAAGGTCGATGGGTTTGTTGTAGACAACAAGCAACAGATTCTCCTGGTTGTGAACCATGTGATCATACAGATGCAGTTCGTGTATATACACAAAATCCTGATTATGGTACATGGACATGGGAACCAGCTTAAGATTGTTTACGACTTAATTTAAAATAGAACAATATTCCACTTTGTTTTCAATAAATACAAATTTTTTATAAGTGATATTTTCTTTGTTGAAATAAATGTACGATACAAATATGATGCAGTTCTGTCTAATTCATTATTTCTATAACTAATATTTACCAATAAACTAAGACATTATTTTAACTCAAATTTTTTTCAAATAAACAAATATTTTCTTGATGAAAGAATTATCACCCTGAAAATTTTTATAAAAATGAACTGTACTTATTATATTGTTATTATCATTTATCTAAACGAGCTAAGAGATTAAGACAAGAAAAACAAAATATATAAAACTTTTAAAAATAAAACAATATCGACATTAACAATAAAATACAAACACAAAGTTTCTGTCAAGAGATTATTGCTTGTTCTTCTCCTTGACTAGTAGACTGAGAAATATCCGTATTTACAGAAGGCACATGAGGAGAAGAAATATCTGACTATAATAGAAAATAATGAATTATTCAAAACAAAGAAAATATATCTTTAACTTACATTGACATTATAAGGTGTTTGTGATTGAAAATTAGTATTAGATGAAGCTTTTGTTCGAAGTGGTTGAACATAATTAGCTGGTATCAAGCCTGTATGAATATGATCAATAGTACCCAAAAACCAACAAGATTTTGTTGATTGATATGCTAAAAACAAATATCTTTTTACCATTTAAAGTAGATTTTATTCACAATATGTATAAAAACAGATATTAGCACGATCTCTCGAATATTAAATGTTATAAATTCTCAATCATGGATATCGATACCGTTTCTTATCTATACGGTATATTTATCAAACATACTGGCACAAAGAACTTTCCATTCATCTGTTTCATTATTATATCTAACATTGAAAATCTCTTATTCGATGGATCATTATCAGAAGTAAAAGTTAAGTCTATTTGCACAATGAGATGAAAAACTAAATGAACACTCACCAGACGGTGCTAAATAAATAGTTGTACCACGTGTAAATGATAATTCATCCGAATTTCTAGCAACATAATCATAAAGTGCCACTACACATGCTTGATTCTTCTCTTGTTGTATCCAATTATTATTCACTAAAAAATATTCATATGAAAATAAGTTAATTAAATAGAACAAAAAAATTATCAAACTTTGTCGTTTTTTAATAGTTGAATTAAGAAATTTTAACATTAACATTGGTGTACCAAATGATACAATAAAAAATAGAGCAACAAGTAAACTTGATGATTGTTTATGTACTTTTTCTGTTGATTCAGTTGTTTGTTGTAAACTATTATAAATAGTCGTCCATGAATCTTCAAAATTTTTAGTTTTTCGTAAATGAAAAATTTTTAATAAACGATTAAAAATATGTTTAAAAAATCGCCAAAATAAAACTAATGGATATAATGTTGTTAGTTCAGATCGAAGTCTAGTAAAATGATCAAATAAATCAATCATAGTACGAAATGATGTGTGAATATTTGTAAATGTTGTTTCAAACATAGATGTTATCGAATGAAATGTTTGAATTATAGATTCAATTGAATTAAATGCTGAACGAGATTCTTCTAGAGCTATTTGAGTAAAATTACTCTTCGGTGTATTTAGCTGATTCGAATAATAATTATTATAAGAGGTTGATTGTTGACCATGGTAAGGATTTGAATAATTTGTTACAGGATAAACGCCTATTGATTGTGGTTGTTGAATTATTCGTGGTGGTGGCGGAGGATTTACACCATGTGTTCGTCTAAAATATACAGTAAAATATCAAAGATATATCAAAGGATATTTATACATAGATTCATTAGTGGACATAAATCCATTGTTGATTGTATTAAAAGATGATGGAAATGGTTGACTGGGCATTGATGGTACTGATTCCCATGGTTTATAGGCAGTCATCTATAAGAAAAAAGAGGTTATATATAACATAGATGAATATAGGAAAGGGTTTATCATTCTTTATATTCGAAAATTCATATACATTTGATTGGATAAATTAATATTTTTGATAGATTATCGATTTTAATGAAATTTTTATTTGAAGAAGTATATATTTCATATATTGAAACATTCTCTACTATTATTTAGTAACAATCACTCGAATATTTTTTTGGATTTTCGAGTTTAAATTTTTTTTTCGATTACGCGACATCTTAAATTCTTTTATTTCATTGGTATAAGTCAGCTGTTCTACTTTATGAACTAAGAAGTTAAGGACTTTCACGAATTCCTGACCAATATCATTTAATTAAAATCTCTCTATAATGTAAACTCAATTGATCATACTAATTCTCAATAAAAATCTACTTATCATTTTTCATCGAAATAATTTAAATTAAAAAATATTTTTCAAAATTTGTATGGAAAATTATTCATAAATGAAATCAGTTTCTTTCTATCAAGCAAATTCATATCGGCTTCTTCTTTACATATACAACAATTGAATCGTTGTATTCATATTTTAAAAGTTCTAATAGTTGAACAGAATTTAAGGATGTTTTTTGAATTAATCTTGTAAATCCTTCAATATGCTATTACTTTGTTATACTATTCTATTGAACAATTGGTTATTAATATTTGTCTACTTTGAAGATCTCTTCAATATATATATTGTAATTGAAAATTTTCAAGTGTATTCAACCGAAACTCTAATAGATGTAAGAGAGTAGCACTAACGTGTCAATTACATAACACCATATATATATATATACATATATGTTTCTTCATCTTCCTATTTTGTTGGATGATTTAACCTTCACTCTCTCTCAAAACGAGAACTTATGTATGAATGACTATCAATCGCTTCGTTCTTTTTCAACGACCGATTGTTGCTACTACACATTTTTACAATGAAAAGAGCATAACTAGAACAAGTTGAGAAGAAGAAGAAGAGGCACAAAATCATCTTCGATTTTCGCATAACATAACTATCTAAATCGAGCAAAACATGGTAGGAAATAATTTCCTCTTAATTTTAATCATATTTTTCTCACTTTAAGATGCGTCCGGAAATTGATGATAATAATATTCAACCTATATTTAATGATATACGAATTAACCTTCGAACAAATGGTTTGAATAATAATCGATCTGCAACTGAAAATGATCAACGATCACAAAGTTCAGTACCAAGTCGAGTAACAAGATATTCCGGTAAAAGAAACTTTTTAACACAAAGATAAAGAATTTCATATTTTATTTTTTCAAAGAATATCCTCAAGTTCGACCGACAAATCCTTTATATTCAAGTCAATCAACAGTCAAAACACCAACATTAAATTCAAGAAGTACAGCAACATTAGTTGATCGTCGTCAAAAATTTGATCCTCAAGCACCACGTCGTCCATCTGATTGGCGATGGTTAGCTATATTATGTATTATTCTCTTCTTTCCACTTGGTATATTAATTTAATTAACAAAAATTATTTCTTTCAAAGATTTCTTTTTTTCATTTTGCATAGGTTTATTTGCTTTTGCATTTGCATATAAAGCACAAGATAGATTTCGTCATGGATTTATAACAGAGGCAAATAAATTTAATAAACGCGCTTTAATTCTTTGTATTTTATCAATTTTATCTGGTGTTGCATTAATTATTGGTCTTCTATTTGGTTTCGATGCTTGGCCAAGAACAAATGGATAGATACAAAATTTTCATTTTCTCTTATAAACAAATCTAGTTTTGTTTTCTATTAATTATTTGTAATAATACATACTAATATATATATGAACAACGTAATAAAATTATAGTATTAAAACATGTACGACTATCATGAAAATGACAATCAGATTGTGAACATAATTTTCCATCTTAAAATATATACATCGCAAAAGATAAAATAATAATGAATTGTATTTTTCATTGACATATATGCAGTCTACAGGTTATATCATTGAAATATTAAATGTGATGTAGATAGTTTTCTTGATGAGAGAAAAACCCTATTCATTTATGATCTTTTCAAATCAATATCTCTCTATCTATGGTTAACACATTCTATTCAGTTGTTCTGTAATGATGAACTTTTTAATTCTAACATCGTCATTTATGTACTTTTTAAGTAAGTGTACAATTTATTTTGATTGGATAGGAATAAATCCGTAATTGAATGAGTAATATTAGTAATATTTGATTGCGACGGTAATAATTGTATGGGTTCTAGTTAATAGAAACAAGTTTTTATTCATTAGTGCTAATTGTTTCTAGAAGAAGAGGCAAGGCAGTTAATTTGATATACCAAAAAAAGCATAAAATTGTCATTCTTTTTATGTTTTATCATGTTTTAAATTAGGAAACACTGAGAATGTCAACAAAGTTCACTTTATTTTAACACTGCGAAATATAAAATGTCACAATGTTATTTTCATGAATATTTCATAATGAGACATAATAAGTATCCATATAATAGGTCTAGACTCTATTCTACTGATATTGTTCAACAACTAACTTTTCCGAGTGGTTATAGTAAATAAATAGGACGGAAATCATCATAGTAATGATTAATATTTATTTTTATTTTTGATAAGTGGGATGGTGCTCGATTAGACTGACCCTGATTTTACACGATTATATTCTATAAAAAAATTGCCATTCCTTGAACCTATCTTCCTATTCATTTAGATTCATTCGATTATCTTGTTTTTTTGTAAAATTTCAATAGTTTTTCATAAACGTAATCGTTCATTGATTATTCAATTGCTTATCTGTAATACAGATGAATCATTTCGTATTATACAATTTTGCTTTAAGTATACTTATAAAACCATCTTGAATTCTTAAACATGAAGTGTACTGTGTATACTTCGAAATAAAATCATAATGTTAGTATTGTTACTATGATTGTTACTTGTAATCCGAATGTTTGTCTAACAAATAATGTTTTAAAGAATGAAGTATGCTTATCCTCGATTTTCAAGAGGTTTGAAATGTTTGTTAAAAAACAAAACCAAACAAGGAATTTTCAATGTCTGATAGGAATAAAATATTATATTACATAATAATTTCGTTATTTGTTAAAGACATCATATGAATCACAATAAATTAATCATATTTCATTTCATAATAGAAAAAAAAAGTATCTTTACTATATGAATTTCATTTCTGAATATGTTTTTATTTAATTTAAAGAAAAGAAAAAAAAACTACCATCTAGAAAGAAGAGAAACCAGTTCATATAAGCACAAAGATACATATCTCTTCTTCTAGTAACATAATTCACACGTCTTGTGACTGAAAGAAAGGATGAATAACACAAAAAGAGAAAGAAGTGAAGGAAATGAAAGACACAAATACATGCTATATATAAAAAAGTAAATGAGAAAGAAATTTCATTTTCTATACTCTAATAAAACCTCATTTCATTAAAATCACAATCATGTGGTAATGAAATTGTTGTTTGAGGTACCGAAGAAGATTCAGTTTCAATTGTATAATTTTTTCCTTCATTATTATCCCAATGTTCTTGTCCATTAACATGGTAACGTAGAACAAAATCAATTCTATCAACATCTTGAGGTATATCAATACTAAAATCAAATTGATCAATATTACGAAAATCATTTGAATGACAACGATGTTGTGCTTCATATTCATATGTATTTAACCAACGGTTAAATGAATATTTAACAGTAACATTCTTCCAATAACCACAATTTGTTACCCATACTGTACCATAAAGAGATTGTTCACCGGTTAATGTAGATTTCGGACGTATATCAGCATGTTCTAATTTTATTTGGGATTTCCATATTTCATGTAAATATATATCTGGATGTTCGGAATTTGGTTGACGATATAAACAAAAGAATCGTTTTGTTTTTCGAATATCAGTATTTTGTTTTGATGTTGATGCAAAATCGAATGACCATGGTTTCGGTTCAAAATCTAATGTTGTTGGAATACAACGACGATTTTTTGTATATAGAATATCTTTTGAATTATCATCAGTTGGTGATTGAATATATTGCACTTGAGCTAATTCACGACCACATGAATCAGCAAAACGAACCATCTTTTTTGTTGTTCCTATTGAAGCATTACGTTTAAGACCACCGGATAGAGTATTTGAAGAAGTAGTAGTTGAAGATATAGTAGTTGTTGGTGACAGGGGTGGTGTAGGTGGTTGTGGTTGTGATTGTGGTGAGCTAGGTGTTTCATCAGATATAAAAAATTCAACAGGACTATCAGGTATAGATTCTTGAGTGGTGATGGATGGTGTGTGACGATGGAATCGATATCTTAATCCTGAAATAAAAATTATATATATATATATAAAATAGAAATTGATTTTTCTTACTTCTTGATCGAAGTTGACTTGGAGGTGTTATGATTTCATTTGATTCTTCAGTTTCCACTGAAATATCTTTTTTCTCATTATTTTCATTTAATTGTAGACTTTCTAATGAAAGTGATTGTGAATCTGTACTAATTTCTTGTAATTTTTCCTCCTCCTCATTATTGTTATTATTATTGTCATCAATTTTTGCAATAGAATCTGTTTTCAGAAGTTCAGAATCATCAATTGATAAAGAATGTGTTAATGAAGAACGACGTTTTCGCCTGCGAAAATGACGTTCTGTATTCAATATTGAATTTGTTTTCAATAAAATATCTTCATTTAATTTCGGAACAATTATTTTTGATGAAATAGTATCTGATGTATCACTAAAAGAAATTATATATTAGAAATCTTATTTTAATTCATAATATGAAATGCATACCTTTTAACATCTTTTATCGTTACTGGTTGAATTGTGTCACAATTAATAGTATTTACTTCTTGTTCTTGTTCTTCTTTGGTCTCATTTACTGGTAAAAATATATTTGATAACGATGAAGATGGTGAAGTTTTATTCAAATATCCATTTGATGTTGAAGGATACATAGGTAAATGTGGTTCGGATGCAAATCTTTGAAGAAAATGTAGTATACTTGTTGAATCTGGTTTATAATAGAATATACGATCATCAACTGAATGAGACATTGGTAAAAGACTTTCATTTTCAGTTGATGTTGTTTGATGTAAATTCATATTTGGTGTACGATGGGTTTGTTGTTGTTGAACAAGCATATGTGCCATCGTTGAATTTTCTAATGATGGCAAATCAATCTGTGGATTATAATTAATGATGGATGTTGATGAATGATTTAAATCTTCCTAAAAAAAAACGAAAAAAAGACATTTTTTAAAATATAAATTCATTAAATTTATTTCTTACAAAATTATCAAGTTCGCGAACGATAAAATGCATACTCAATGCGAAGGATAAAAAAGAATATATTTAATGTATCTATTTCTCCTTCTTAGATCAGTTAAATAGCGCGTGATCGATGCATGCGAAGAAGATTTCTATTTACACTTCTTTTTGTGTGAAAAAAAAAAGAAATTGGTTACATATATAGCTAAAAGCATCGGTCAATAGTTCATTCTGTTAGAGTGTTTATCTAATCGCTTTCCTATTCTTTTCGTAGATTGGTCTATCTATTACCACGATGTGAATGCATGTTTAACGCATGACGGATTATTTTAAGAAAGTAAATGCTGTTAACGAAGGTTTTTGTATATATATGTATGTATGTATGTATATATATATCTGAGAACAGAAAGATAAGAAGAAAAAAAAGTAGAACGAAACCCATGCGAGATAGATCTAAATAAGTAGTAGATATCATCTCTCTTCTTTCTCTTATATCTTGTTTTCGGTGTAAATAATTCGATCTTTTAGAACGATTGGTTTCTATATTTATCTGAAGTAATACCTATCAAAATAAACGAATAGTATTACTTGTTGATGATTTTATGTTAGAGAAACACAAAACATTATCAGAAGGTGTGTTTTTATGAATACATGAAACCTTTTATCTAACTATATATATGTAGGGAGTGTTGGAGTACATGAATAAAATGAGAAAGAGAGGAGGAAGAGAAAAGGCAACACATTTTCCTATTATTTTTTGCTATTTTAATATTTCGAAAATTATGTTTATCATTGCAAACAAAAAAATAAAATTACAATAGAAAAGAAAAGAAAAGAAAGAAAAAAAAATCTTTTTACCTTTTTTCCTTTTCTTTTACCTTGGAATAAGCAAAACACATTACATTGCGTACTGATCGACTTTTTCCTTTTTTTTATTTATCTCGGTGAAATAAAAATGGCTTATGCAATATTAGCTTAGCAAAAAAATTCATTTTAAAAATAAAAATATTCTCCTATCACATTATGAATATAATACTAGACAAGAAGAAAGACGCCCGATTTTTTTTTATCGAAGTCAAAAGAATGAAACTTAGTTATCAATCATCATACCAAACAATAGATATTTAGTCACATATATCAAAAACATTTGTGAATGACTATAACGATATATACATATATATATAAATAATCAACCCTTTGACTACCTTAATACTCAATAATATAGAGACCTTTGATCACATATAAGGTTTCGATTAGATATAATGTTGATGATCTCTCTATTGTTTGAGTTAGATTAAGCTAAGCAAAACAATTCAAAATATTCACGATAAACTTTATTATCATACTACGTACTTACGCAAAGAGTGTTTATTCTAGTACAAATTATATAAAACAGATACAGACTGTGTGACTTTAGTAATCGTATTTAAATCGGAATTTTTATTAATCGGAAACATTTTTTTTTACTATAATATTCATGTCATAAGAAAACTAGAGTAAAATTGTAATATCCATAACAGTCTGGATGTTAGGGTTATGTTAAATACATACGTTGTGTAATTTCGCAAGTTGTTCCATACGAAGTGATTTATATAAATGAATTAGATGGAAGAGAAATTTATCACCAAGAAAATTATAAGACAACATTCGATAACTCTTATCCCTACAGAGACATACAACTTAAACAGTAACAGATCATCTATGTACTATAATTAGTAAACGAAACCTCATCTTTTTTTTTCTGCTATCTGGATAAAATCACGCAAATAAATAAGTATCGACATATGAGGACGATTGAGCACGCCCTTATATCTTTATAAGTCCATCATGCAGTGACTGAATGATCGTAAGTATGGCGTATGTATTAAAATGATAATACATGCAATCAACATGAAGCAAAACGAAAAAAAATTGTTCTACACCATCGCTCCTTATATAATGAAAATCTGAAGTTCAAGGTGAATATATTGTAAAACACGCACGCAGTGTGTGTCATCAACAAGATTATAGTCCAATAATTTTTTATACGCAAAATGATAATAGGATAATATATGTATACCCTTCATGAAAGAAATCCTAGCAATACAAACAATAATGAGTAAATCACTAGACATTAATTTATTTTTTTCTTCTTCTTCCTATAATCAAACAAGGATTTTATTTGTTTTTCTTATTGCGTTTTTTTGATGATAAACTATTTGTCTTTTATTAGTTGCCTTGAATAAAAATAGATGAATGAAGTCTTAGAAATAATATTTAGACGAAATGGATTTTTCAAAAATAAACTTTTAGTACAGCAATTAAATGTTACATTTTCTTTTACTTAGAAGCACACATATGTAGTTTATTTATTTTCAATTTAATAAAAATAAAAATATGAACAAGTACACAAAAGGAAATCTTTTAAAAATAGTTGTTTATAGAACAAACTAGAAATAATTATATTAATGTATATTTCTATCTAGATATTTAAATTTTTACAGACTAATATAATGAATTGATCTTAACAATATACTGTCTACCTATATATGAGATTGATTTACTCGATATTTCAACGAATTGGAAGTAACATATCGATTAAATCTATTCATTCGTTTTATTTTGACTTACTGCTACGGTTTTCTTTTCATTAAATATACACATATATATATATACTTCATCAAAGATAAAATCTTCGGCGCATTATATTGTCAATCTATAAGATAGATTATATACACATATATATTTATTTATCTTAATGTCCTATCTGTATCAAAAAAAAAAGACTGTACCTTGAAAATCATTGATCATAATATAAAATAAAAAAGAAAGGTAATAGTATGAAGATGTAACGAAGGTAAAAAGAAACTTTTGAAGAGACATACAATCTTATATGTATACTCACTTCGTCTAACGATTAGAATCAGTTGGGAAGAATACAATAGATAATAGATGTATAAGACGAAGAACGAAAGAATGTTTTTTTTATTCTAGCGAACGATATATATCATGATATGCATGCATATATCTTTGAATTGCTTTCCTCGTGTATTAAAGACATAATAGGTCAGTGCGTACAATCCCTTCCAGAAAAATGATTGGTTCCTTTATTCTGCTGATTCACGTCTTTATTTGAACTCTCTGAACTGACACGTGCTACAAACATTTGCTTCTAAACATACATTATGTTATTTTTTTTTCTCTTAGAGTTCTACATTTAATAGAAAATAACTATTAGTTATGGAATAATTATACCTTTTCAGGTATATATGTCAGTTTGTTGATGTTTTGTATTTTTAAAAATACTTTATTTACTCACTTCAAATGTTCTAATTGATGATAAAATTGCCATCCATGGTAATGAAGGTGTTGATCGATCGAATGTTGTTTGCCTAGTAAAATAAGTTAATCGTGCCCAGGTATTAAGGATACTAACGAGTACAAGAGTTAATATAGAACGAATTCTATTATAAATAATTTGTTTCCAATAAAAACAAACACGATTCAGGCTTGTTAATAATGACTGAATTGAATAAAATTATATTCTATTAGTTTTTTTTATCAAAATTTAAATTTAATAACATACATTGCTTTTTGGTATTGATAATTCTTGACATTTATATTTTTCATTGGTATTTTTTTCTGATTTTTGAATAGAATCAGAAAATAAATCCAGATGATTTATGTTACGTTTAGGAGATAATAATGACCAAGGCATTCAGTACAATCAAACAGATATACTAATAATAGTTTATTCTCTGTTCTTCGTAATTATTTTTCATGCAGGATGAAAAATATTAAATTGATGAATGCTAAAGAATTTTGTTCTTTTGCCCGGACTCTATTAGCGCATTGTACAACTGCTGTTACCCAGATGAGCGAACGTACTTCACTCAGAAACAGCCGCGAGAGAGGGAGAGAACGAGAGAGACGAAGAAAGAAATGGAAAAAAGAATACTATAGTGTTTCGTTCTCTTTCTTTTTCTTTCTATATCGTTACGGCAAGTTTCTAATATTCCTGCTCTCTAAAAACAACATGAAAAACTTTCTATTATTCTTTTTTCTTCGGCTTCTTAGCAAATGATGAAGCTGTCGACAGTATTATGAAGTAAATTATTAGAGAAAAAAAATGATTAGAAAATCATTATGCAAAGTATTATATTTCGTACGCATTAACCTATCTATTTTTAAAAAAAGAAGCTAATCATCATTATCAACAACATCTGACATCTATATATCAATAGATGTCATATTAATATTTAGGTTTATTTTAAATTTTTATCTTATCAATATAATTTAATTAATTAATTTTCTCATTTTTTTTTCTATTGAATAAATAATTTTCATATCTCATCGAGGACATAAACTATTTTCTGATTGCTTAATAAATATTTATTAATTCTGATTGATGAATACAACAAAAAAAAATAAACAACTAAATAGAAAAACGCACTCCTATATTCTTCATCGTATTTCGAAATCTATTGTTTTTTCTTAATAGATTATTACATCAATTATATATATCTTTGTGACTTTTTTATATTCTTATATATTTGATATATATATCTAAATATATTATCTTCAAAACAAACAACTATTCAAACAGAATTTTATTCGTATTCATTCAAACTGTCCACGAATCAGTTTCAAGCCGTTGGGCCGAATCGAGCTGGTATTATCAGCTTGTCTGATGATGCTGTTGCTGCCGTTTCTTCCAACACTAGTGATTTAAATAAATCTTTAATAAATAATAAGTGGATACCACAAACATTATTACGTTCACATCAACAAGCAAATGGAAATTTAATACGTACACAAGAAGATAAAGATAATGATGTTTTTCGTCGATGTCGTGCTTTACTTAATAAATTAACACCAGAAAAATTCGATAAACTTGCCGATGATTTAGCTAATCCATCATTTGGAATTGATTCACCACATTTATTAAAAGGAGTTATTTTACTTATATTTGATAAAGCATTAGCCGAACCAAATTATTGTTCATTATGTAAGTTAATCAATTAAAAGATTTCTTTATTATTATCTTTAAATATATATTTATCACGTTCCTATTTGAAATAAGATATTATACATAACTATAAGTACGTGCTTAACGTTAAGCGTAGGTGTACAATGATAATATTAGATCCATTTGTTTTTATATATGTATGAAATATGAGAACATCTGTAAATAAGTATCAATTTAATATATATATATAAATGATAACTATCAGATATAAATGTTATTTAGAATTTTCCTAAAAATCTCTAATATAGATTAGTAAGTATTGATAAATGTTGTTGAGAAAAAACGATCTATTGTTTATTTATTTTTTCGAAAATATCACATAAGGATTTTTGTATTTCTATTATTCAGTAAAGGATAGAGTATAATATGATGTAGAAAACAACAAAATGGAATGTCATATGTAATAATGTATTGATAAATTTAAAAGATGAACTAAAAGAAAATAAATGTTATAATACTAAATGTTTTACTTGTTTTTCAATAGATGCTGAATTGTGCCGTCGTTTGGATCGAGACGCACCGAATTTTGAACCAGCAGATGCACCGATTCGTACATTTCGACGGTTACTTTTAGCTAAGTGTGAATACGAATTTGAACATCGTATTCTTCTCGGACAATCAATGCCATCAACGAATCCAGCTGACGACGATATGGATCCCCAAGAAGCTCGTATTCAAGCGCGTAAAAAAGCGATTGGAAATATCAAATTAATAGGTGAATTAGGTAAACTTGATCTTGTATCCGAAGCAATATTACATAAATGTTTAAAAACTTTATTAAAACGTGGTACAAATGATAATTTAACTGAACGATGTGAAGATCTTGAATGTTTAAGAAAAATTTTACAAACAGTTGGAAAAAAATTAGATCAAGGACAAGGAAAAAATTTAATGGATCAATATTTAGAACGTATTAAAAAAATTCAAACACAACAAGATTTACCGTTACGAATTAAATTTATTTTACAAGATATGGTTGATTTAAGATCAAATAATTGGTTGCCACGTTTAGCGTTTATTGAAAAAGAAACAAAATTAACTGATGAAGATGGTAATACACAAACACAAATAACATATAAATATAATCCAACAAATTCAATGATTCCTTCATTAACAAATCCATTTACATATCCATTTCATACATCATCATCAACACCAACAAGTCTTTTTCAACGACCACAATTTCATCCTTCTATATTACAACGTCCACGAGCTACACAAATTACTTCGGATCGATATCAATTTGAAAGACTTAATCCATTATCAACAGGTATAAATCAATTCGATTTTTATTAATAGAAAAAAAAATATTCAAGATTCTTTCCTTTTTTTATTATTTTGATATTATTAGCAAAAAATATTATTTTCCATCACGGTTATTCACCTTGGAAATAATAAAAGCGTCAATAAATTTTTTCCTTAAGAGTAATTTATTGTGTACTATTAGTAGAATTCATCCGAAACTATCTAGATTTGACAGAATTTACTTTAGAATAAAAAACTAATTATTACTTTATTGTTATTAAATCAGCATGAAAGATGGTACTTGAAAATGATAGAGTATACTAAACAATAGAAAAAAAAACGAATTTTTATATATATTGAGTAATTATTTACGGAGAGCTGTTGACTGTTTTCATTTCTGTATAAGATCATAAGAATTCCTTACCCCCGGTAACCTCGATTAAATATAAGAAGGTTTATTCTGTGACATCTATGAGAGATGAACTAATAAAAAACCTCTTGTCTCATTCAATGTGTAGATAAACGAATGATTTTTTTTAAAGAAACTGAATCATCAAATACTCCTGCACCACGTCAAACATATCGTTCAACCAATTCTCCGAAATCTCGTCTTCGTCAACATGATAGTTTAACCAATCCATTCGATAATCCATCATCATCAAAAGAAACTGATACATCACATAAAATTCCAAATGGACATTCAAATAATCGTTCATCAAACTCTCCAACATATACAAATGGTTTAACAGCAAATGGAGGATCGACAAATCGTTCAAATACATCATCATCATCATCATTTAGTCTTCGTCCAAAACAATCATTTAATCATCGTACTCCAATGACAGATCGAGAAGAAATGGAATCACCTATAGTTTCGAAATCAACAAATGATATTAATAAAAAATCAACATCTGAAATTCTTGCTAATCATCCATTAACAAAAAATATGAATAATTTATCAACATTAATTAATAAATCAAAAGATTCTCATCACCATCATCATCATCCAAATAAAACTTCAAATCAAACAACACCAGCAACAACAACAACAACAACAACAACAACAACAACAGCAACGGCAATAACACGTGATGAATTATTTTCAAAATATAATACATTTCTTCAAATGTCATTAGATGATTTTGAACTTATTCATAATCAATTACGTACATTAAAATTATCAAAAAGTCAAATAGTAGAATTTATTCAATATTTATTTGATCAATCATTACATGAACATAATAAAAATATTTTATTTATTGTTCGTTTATTAATTTATTTACATAAAAATTCATTTCTTACGAATCAACAATGTATTAATGTTCTAACAAATATACTTTCGAAAATACATGATTATGAAAAAGAATTTGCATTATTTAAATCAGAATTAGCAACAATTATTGCAAATATTATATGGGCTTGTCTAACGAATGAACAAGATGGTAGGATAAAATAAGAAAATTTTCTATTTTTGATTTAATAAAAATTCTATTTTTAGATTCGTCAAATAAAAATAATGGGAATAATCATACAAAAAAGAGTACATCGTCGTCTGCAATATTACTATCATTGAATGATGTATGCGATTTACTGAAAGATGGACAACATCATCCACTTTTTCTTCTTATACTGCAACAATTGCAACAACTTTGTAATAATGATGAAAATTATATGTAAGTTTAAAAGAATCAGTCGAACAATTTCTAATCTTCATATTGTATCATTGTATGAATAGCTCGAGTCTATTAGAGTCGGCCTTGAATAATTCTAAAGATTTTTCTATAAAAAGAAAGTCCCTCGATCGTTAAATGATGCAACTAGAAAGTTTCAAAAAATAATCAGTCGATCACCGAATATCATATTCTTGCGCCGATTTAGAATGCTATTAATAGATGATAATAAGACTAACGAGGGAACCACCTGAGGTGTCAGAAAGCTCAAATTTCGTCCATAAGTAGGGAGTATACAGAGTAGGAAAAACCTGGAAGAATATGAGATCGAGATTTTCTTATGGGATTCCATCAAATCAAAATTCGCACGTGAAACTTTATGGCGAAATTTTCACATAGAAATTTTGACTTTTACGGGATCCTAAAGGAAAATTCTAGTAAAAAGTTGATATCGCAAGTTGCGCCCATATTCTCTTAGACATTTTCCTAGTTTATATACTTCCTACATTCCCTCGTACGTTTTGTTTTTGTTTAAATTCGGATTTTCCATACAAATCTTTAATTTTTTTCTCAAGGTGCAATTTACTCGAACGTTTTCGTATAAATATGCGTGATATGTTACCTGAAAGTGAACGTCAAGATACATTACTTCTTCAAGTACTTGAAGTTCGTCATTTAGCATATTTATGTCCATATTTAAAATTACGTGTTGAATTACTCGATAAACTTTCATCAGCATCAATTGATTCTAATGAATTTCTATCGTTTGTTGAGCATCAAACAAAATCTTATGATAAAAATACTCAATCATTTATTCAAACATTAGTTACATGTATTTATGAAACAGCTATATCATCAACATTAACATCATGTAAAACTGATAAAACAATATTAAATCAAGAGAAGATTTGTATTGAAATGCATCGTCAATGTTTACAAACATATTTAAAAACAGTTGAACAACAAGTTTGGGCTTTATATTCATTACAATTAATAGCATATAAAAATAATTTTCCAAAAGAATTATTATTACGTCTGTTTGTTTATTCATATGATTTAGATATAATTGAAGAAGATGCATATTTTAAATGGAAAGAAGATATTAATGATGATATACCTGGTAAAGGTAAAGCTTTATTTCAAGTTAGTAAATGGTTACAATGGCTTGAACATGCAAGTGAAGAATCGGATGATAATGATAATGATGATAATAATAATACAAATTCTCAACGAGTTATATTGAATGATAAAGAAGTATGATGAATAAATAATAATTTCTATTGAATATTTTAATTTTATTTCTAGAATGTTGATGATCTGAAAAACATCGAACAAGAACAAAATGCATGAGAAAAAATTTCGTTCATCTCTTTTTTTTCTTCTTCTTCTTTTCTTTTGTGTGTTTTTAACACAGAATATGTCAAAGCTCAAATATGTTTTTTTCTTTTTTTTTGTTTCTTCTTTGTTTCGTTTCATTATTAACTCCATCCGTATGCCTACTGTGTTGTACAAAACCATAATTAAAAACATATAATGATCGTATATGTGTGTATGTATTTACTGTCATGAACATTTTTTCTTTTCTTTGTTTGACAATAAAGGGGAGACATCTATATTCCAATTTCTTATATTTATCGACTAGAATTCAAGGGCATGAGTCTAATGTTATTTTTACTCCACTCTTCTATTTCCGATCACTGACAAGTACATATTTTCAACATATTATGTTATGACGTCTACCCTTCAATTATTACCATTGCATGAGAATCAATATTTTCAAAATAGCGTGCTCGAACTTCTCAATGATGAATGGCCACAATCAAAAACAATTCGTATGAGACGTTTAGAACGTTCATGTAATGAACTTCCTTTATCATATATTCTCATTGATAATAATAATAACAATAATAATCAATTGATTGGTTATTGTTATATTGATCGTCTTTTAAATGAAGAACAAAGTATTATTGTTGAATCAGTTTGTATACAACGAACATTAAGAGGACATGGTTAGATATATATCTACAAATAAATGAATATCTATTAAATAAAATATTTCTTTTTGTATATTGATTTTATTTGATAGGTTATGGAAGAATATTAATGAAACTTCTAGAAGATAAACTACAAGAAAGAGAATCAAAAATTCAATGTATTTATTTAACAACAACTGATAAACGTCATTTTTATGAAAAATGTGGTTATGAAGAAACAACTCCACGTGTTCGATTAAATATTTCAAGTAAATTATTCAATGGAAATGAAGAAGTATTTAAAAATTTATTAGCTAATCAAACACAATCAACAACTGATAATCATGTTATTTTACAGAAAGGTTCAACTATTCAAAGAATTCCGACTATTTGGATGAAAAAACAAATTTTGAAATAATAGATATTGACTTATGATGAATTTTCGCAATACATTTATTTAAGAATGAAAATAAGTTTGATTAATTAGAAACAAAAATGAATATAATAAGTAAACTAGATAGTCATTGTTTATTCATTAGATAATAGAATAAGGATAGATAATATTATGAAGTCATCATTGTTTTTTACTCGTATTTTTTCATAGATAAACATAAGAGATAAGTTTAATTCCGACTCAAATTTCAAGGATCAGAAGAAGAATAGAAATGCTTTTGTTTTAGTATAGTTTCATAGTATGTCTCAATTTTTTCATTCGTTAATCATGACAAAACAGTTTCGTGTATGAAAAGAACTAGTTAAAATATATGCAACCATCATCTTCTTCAGGTAGATGACTAAAGTATAAACTGTTTTCTTCTTTATGCGTCTTTCGTGCCGTTGTTATCATTTTCTATTATGACAAATTCTACTTTTAGTTATCTTGTTCTATATTTTTTAAGTGCAAATGTCCTTGTATTGATGAACCCTGGTTTAAATTAAGGAATATAATTTTATTTGAATGAAATAAACATTTAAAAAACAAAATTTTGTCTGTTTTATTTTGATTAATGGTTTTTTTTCCTTAGACACCATTTGCTAGTTTTTGAGTATCATTCATACGTTTAGCAGTAAGCATACAGGATTTCATTCGAGTTACATCTCGTTTTGATTTTGATAATTGTGTACCATCTGTAAATTCAAGTAAACGTACAACTTTTGACCAATCACATTGTTCTTTAGTACTTTTTTCTAATGCTTTCGTACGTAAATCATTTTCATCACTTTGCATTGTTTGCCGTTTTTGTTCCATTTGTCGTTTTCGATCAGTATACCAACGTTCTAAATCACTTTTAGCTTGTTGTTTTAATTCATCAATTTTTCGTTTTTCTTCTGCATCCTTTGCGGCAATTTCTTCTTCACGTTTTTTTGTTATTGCTTGTAAAGGTGTAACCTCAGTTGAAAACATATTCGTTGAATATTTATCTTGTTCGTTTGTTGAATTATTAGAAAACATATCTTCATTTGTCGATGATGAGATATTAAATTCATCATTATTATCGAATGTTATTGGTGTTTGTGATGTTGTTCTATTATCCAAGAGATTATTGTTGGTTGCAGTTGGTGCTTGTGATGATGTTATATCATCCATGAAATTATCATTGAGTGTTGTTGTATTATCCTGGAAATTATCGGTTGCTGCTGGTGTTGTATTATCAAAAATATTATCGTCGAATGTTGATGGTGTTGTACTTTTCAATACATCATCAGATTGAATTAATCCTGTTGAGGTTGAATTATCTTCACCTAGTACATCGGGTTGATATGATGTTGTTGTATTAGGATTCTAAATAAAAATTTTGAAAACTTTTTGTTTTCAAAATACATTTTTCTTACATTTTCAATAATCCATGATGCATCATCATTTTGATTGTTTGTTTTTTCACCGGTATTTTCTGATCCGAATAAGTCATTCTCCTGTTTTGCTGAAGGTTGTGCTGAAGGTTGTGCTGAAAATAAGTCAAAATCATCCATTTCTTATAGTATAAACTGTAGATATTTTTTGTTGATAATATTTCGTATTACTGACTAACGTTGTGTTTTGCGTGTTTCGTTACCTCCCTTTTTATCGTGTTACTTGAGTTATCGTATTTTGTATTGTGTTTAAATAGATGAGAAAAGAGAAAAGCATAGATATGATTATATCTATTCTTGTTTTATTCATGACATATGAGAACAAAAGATGATGTCATTAAGTTTAACTCCGTTAACCAAATTTCGTTTTAAATAAAAATTTCTTAGATTTATTTTTAATTTCATTAGTCTATTTTTATACTATAAAAAATTACAAGTTCATTGATTGATGCATACATATATGAATGTATAAAAAAAATTGTACATATTCTGTACGCGTTTACCTGAACAACTATTAGTGATTTTTTTTCTTTCTCTATCCAATCTCTACCATGATGACTCATCATATTTGTATATGTCAAAAAAAGAAGAAAGAATAAATGTAAACATTTACTGTGAATATTCGTTTTGTTTTTCTTCATATTTGCCTTCAGATATTTCTCCTTCTAGATAATAGATAAACATCATTGGTTATTTATAATGGCTGTGTATAATTCTTTCGTTCCTTCGAATCAAGTAAATTCAAACAAAAAATAAATATAGAAAATTCGATTTATTATTTAGGATGATGGTGATACAACACTTATGAGTGATTCATTTTTTTATGATCATCCAAATTTAATAAAACGTATAAATAATCCACCATATTTTAATGAAAGGAATAATCCGATATTTGATGATGATGATCCATTGGAAGAAGCTCATCTTATTGAACAAATTCTAAGTTATTATCGAAAAGATCTTAGACAAGAATCATATACACAATTAGATTGTACTCGAAAATTAATAATACGTCTTTTTGATTTCGTTCGACCAGCATAGAATTTATTCGAATATGTTGCAATCTTAAAATGAATTGAAAAGTTTATATACTTTTATTTTTTAAACATAGAATATAAGAATAATTCTATATACTATGAAAAAGAAGAAGATGAATGATTTAAATGGATTATTTGAAGAAATATCTGATTTACAAGATATAAGATTTACTCAACAAAAAGATAAACATGATCAATTATGTAGTGAAATTTTACATTTAAAAAAATTACTAATAACATCAGCAAGTGAAGGTCATAACAGTAGAAATACTTTTTCAAAAGTGAATCGACTAAGTAAGATTATTTGTATAATAATATATTTAAATTGAATAGAATTTTAGATTCTGTGGGTAATTATGAACAATGGATGTTAATGGAAGAAGAAACAAGACAGCTGCAGAATTTAGTTGAATTACAACGTGATCGAATTAATGAACTTATCAATCTTTTAACCAAAGAAGGTTAACATTCTATAGAATAACATGAAATTTGTTAATCTAAATATTTATTTTTTAGTAGGAACTGAAATAAGTGAGCATAGGAATCGAGTGTGAACTAAGTATACAATTTCAGTAGTAGCGAAGAATATTGAAATAATAATTTAGTTTTGTTTGAGAGAATCTGAAATATTATAAGAAACAAAATTGTGTATTAATATACTTATAATTCGAGACTAAAAGTCGAATTGTTGGAAGTATAAATATAATAAAATTATCTAGTCTATTTGTAATTAGCATCTTCGAAAATGACACATATAGAGTATCGTTGAGATAAATTTTTCGACTTCGAAATAAAACGTAGAATAAGTTCTTGGGTTATTCAATCGAGTTGATCGGCTACATTCAGCTCATTATATTTCGAACTGAAACTTTGTATAAAAAAAAAGACCTTGATGATACTAGTTTATACAAAAAAAATTTAGAAGTCCTTGATAAATTCTCTCCGAGATCGGCATGTATAGAAGTGTGGGTACTTTTCTATAAAAGTTTGATATTTTGAGACATTCATGTCTCGGAGATAATTAGTCCAAAACTTCTGAATTTTTCATACAAGTTAGTATCATCAAGGCCTTCCTGTATACAAATTTTCAGCTTGAAATTTAAAAGCATGACTTTGCTGGGTCATATAGTGAAAATTAGTGTAGTTCTAAACAAAAAGGTAAATGATTGCTTTACTAAAAAAGAAATTAACGATTTATTTTTAATAAGAAATATTCAATGATATTAATTTGTTTTATCAGAGCCTTTACCAGTACAAACTCCTGTAACCAGAAACATCATTACTCATTTCGATGGACAACTGATTCGCACACGAAATTTAGCTCCCACTAATAGTAATAATACTGAACGTTTACTTGTGGCTACAATTCAATCACTATCCGATGAACAGCACGATTCAGGTACGGATACACTACAAAGATCAACCAATGATTTTCATTCACTAGGTACATGATCCATTCATTCATTGTTTGATTTTTTTTCTTACAATTAAGTCACTTGTAGATACCGTAAATAATGATACACACAATGAAGAGCGCCTTCCATTTATTGCATCTACATTACCACCACTTTCTCGAATCTCGTCATATAATGATATAAAAAAATGTCCTATATGCAATTATCAATTTCTTAGCACAGCTAATGAGTTTGAAATAATTCATCATGTCGAAACATGTTTATCTTCAGCGGGTATTGATGATCCTGTTGTTCCTACTGCTCCTAAACAATATGTATGTCCAAATTGTAGTCGACAATATCAAGGCAATGATGAAAAAGCTTATCTTCAACATTTAACATATTGTTATGCTGAGGATGGTGATAATTTCTAAATAGCAAATAAAATCAATTTTCTCTCAGTCTTCCGATATGCTTATATATATATATACATATATAAACGATCTGTGATATAAATAAAAATAAAAAAAAAACAAATAATAGATATTATGTTTCGTTTCTTTTAATTATATAATTAGTTTTGATAAAAAAGAATTTTCTCTGATAGGTTTCAATCCATCTGATCATTCAGGCAAACAAAGCGTCTTTCTTGAATCTATTCGTACATGTCCACATTGCCAAGCTATTTTTAATATATTATCAATGGATGAAGAACAATTTAAGAAACATATCAATTCTCATACATATCAAAAACGAAGAATAATTATTTAGAATTTTATCAAAACTGGTTTTTGTTTTTGATTTTTCTTTTTACAAAATGAGTTGCTTTTTTTCACGCGGGAAAATCAAGAATGAATATATCAAATATAGAATGTTCGTCTTTGAGTAATGAACATCATTCTCTTGTGTTGTTTATGGGTTTTTATGGATTGTTAATTATTAAATCAATCTATTTATGTGTGAAACGTATATGGAAATTGAAAGGGTGGAAGAAGATGTGAGGTGTTAATGGGTGAGTGTCAATTGAAGTATTTCACAAAAAAATTGTCTTGTAAATTATATGATCCATAATAATAGACAAACAGAAAGAGCAATGAAACGTGACAATAACTGTATCATACTTATTACTAGCATACTGATGGCTATGAAATCGAATGAATCATATGAAGTATACAGAATAGCAAAAAATGTATTAGTTTTAGATTATTCAGAGATTTTTATAATGGCTATTCATGCGAGAAAAATGTGAATTAAATATAAAATGCATGAATGTTCCTGTCAATAACTTATACAGAAATGATTTCTCGTATCTTTTATAATTTTACTATTGAACCAGTTGTTTATTGGTAAATAAATGCTCTTATATTAGTCATTTTTCTTTCCTTATCTACTCATGTGTCATCATCTATGTATGCCTTTGTAATAAAAATATTATTAGTTTAGATTCGTGATAAATATATTATGATATTTTCAGTTAAAATTTTTATATTTTTAGATCATTTAAAAAATAGTTATCGAAATTTTTATGTACAATGAATGTATACAATTCTTCCAACAATTCCAATGAAGTAATTTTAATTAATTATAATATTTCATTCAATTTACTTTTTATTAGGAAGATGCTGATCTTACTATGATAAATCATTCATTTTTATATGGTCAAAATGATGAACCAATGAGTACTTGTTTACCCGTTCTAAGACGTTTACAACAGACTAATCAATCACCAAGTAATACCCAAGCAGCTATTTCAAAACCTATTAATAATCGTTCGAATACTAATTTTAAAAATGATCATAAATTTGCTGATTCTAATTTAATTGAAAGTGCTGAACAAATCGAACAAATTTTAGAATATTATCGAAAAGAACTTAAACAAGAATCGAATACTCAATTAGATTGTGATCGACAATTAATAACACGTCTTACTGATTTTATTCGGCCAATATATTCTTCAAATCAAAAAAAAATGAAAGATTTAGATATTTTATTTGATGATATATCTGTTCTACATGATAAACGATTTTTTGATGAAAAAGAACAAAATGAACAATTACATACTAAAATTCGTCATTTAAAAAAATCTATGGTATCACCTACCAATGATGATGATGATAGTAGAAATAGTCTTATGACAAATTTATATCGAATAAGTAAGTTATTAAAATGACATATAATTTTTTATTTATTTAAAAATTGGAATATATAGATTCAATAGTAGATTATGAACGATGGATGGAAATGGAAGAAGATAGTAGAAAACTTCAAAATTTAGTTCAAACACAACGTGATCAAATTGATAAACTTATTGAACTTTTATCACAACAAGGTAAGAATATTAATCTTTGAATATTCTTAATATTATTATTTATTTTAGAAACAATAAATAATGAAAATCAAACTCTAACTGTCAATGAATTACCTCCAACAACTAGAGAATCACTGAATGACATAACGAAAAGATGTTCTTTATGTAATTTTGAATTTCCATTAACCTATACTGAGGAACAAATAATCAATCATTTTGAAAAATGTTTAACTACAACAAGTATGGAAGCTCGAAATATGACTCCCGGAGCTAAACAATTGGAATGTCCATATTGTAATAAAAAATTAGAAACGATGGATGATATGATTTATCTTGATCATGTTGCAAAATGTTGTAATGGACTAGCTGATCTTCTTGCAGAATGAAAAAACAACAACAAATATAAATGCCGTTATTAAATATTCTGTATGCATATATATATATATAAATATCGATAATATGTGTGAATATAGTTATTATTATTATTTTTTTTTATGATACATACCTCTAGTTACATTAAATGACATAGTTTTCCGATTATTATTTTCTATCATCGTCATTTGATTTTTATAAAGTAGTAAAACTATAGTTTTCCATTTCTTTTCATAATATGAATTTTGGTTATTTTATAAAACAATTGGTATTAACCCGTCAAAGACTTATGTTAGTATTTTTCTAACAAAAAAAAATATATACAATCAATCGACGTTGATACATTAAAATAATCGAAGAGAAAAAATATATATATCATTTATATGAACTAGAGTTATGCGCAAAATCAAAAATATATAATCTCCTTTTTTTAAGCAAGTGTATTTTTCCGATTGAATTATTTTAATATAAAATTTTATCTACAAGGTTTCAATTTCTATTGATCTGTTTTCTTTTTCAATCAAATAATTATCTTACTCCAGTTTATATATATACATTCATTTTCACAAATGAGTTTATAAATTATTCGACAAGTATATACAGAAGCTATAGAGAATTGAAATGTATTATTAATTGTTTATGTAGTCTTTTGTCAACGAACTTGTACGGTATCTTCTTTTGTTTATGTTTGACGTAAGTACATGGGTAATTTTATTGATGGATTATTTTCAAGAAAAACGAAGAATATTATTCTGTTGATGTAAATTAGATTATACTTAAATATAAATATTACCCAGCTACGAAACTATGTAAAGAATGGATCAATTTTCTAGTAATTACATTTTTATAATAAAATATTTGTGTGAAACTACGCAAATGTTAGAGAGAGAGAAAAAATTTTAATTTATTTTTTCTTTAAACAGCCACCAAATACTGACATGTTACTATTTTTTACAGAAGATAATTTTGGTTTTTCTCAACATCCGAATATCTATTTAATAAAGATACTTTTTATAATAATGAACAAAATGTTCTTCTATAGACATTTCAATCTTAAGTTTCAAGTGTTCAAATACATTATTAAATGGAAAAAAGACTAATTAAGTAAAAGTGTTTTTTTTGTAAACTTATGTTTCCACAGAATGTAAAAATATAAATTTATCTAACATATTATATATTTAGTATTTTCTTGTCTAACGAGGTATTTTTCTACTGAAAACATAGTTCTGTAATACACAGAAAATTAACTGAATAGTAATTTTGATTCTCAAAAGAAGACAGTATTAAAATGAATAATTTTCTTTCAGTTAGAAATTTGTTTTTTTTAATATAAGGTTGTTTTTTTTCTGCATCTGGTATTTGTATCTGTCATAAATAATAAATATACTTGTCTTTAGAACAATATAATTTGATTATTTTCTAATAATCAAAAACTAAAAAAAAGCCACCAATGAACATTCTATAGTAAAAATATAACGATAAAACGCACATTGAAATTTATAGAAAAAGAATTTGTTTTTTTATTTCTTCTTTTTTTTTAAATTTTGTGTTGCGTTACCTTGCACACATTATAAAGGCAATACCATCGCGACAAGTGTAATCATTTAATTACTGTAACAGTGAAAAGAAACAATCAGATTTGTGGTTTCTCTTATATATATATATAGAATATCAACATTCATTACAGCGTCTGTTACTTTTCAGACGATTTTTTGGAAATTATGGCACGACGAAGTGGTATGTATTTTTGTCATATTAAAAACGACGTAACAATCTCAGATATGTTAAATATCTATCTAGGGAATTTTTCCTTGTTTGTTCATATTAAATTGTGAAGATTTGCAGACGAAATTTACAAGGAGAAACAGCAGATTAATGACATTTCTATTGCGAACAAGGGGGTATGCGTGTGTCTGTGAGAACAAGAGTAGTTTTGATTATTTTAAAAATAAAAGGAGAAGAATGGAAGGACAGACATAAGACGAAGAAAAAAATTAATGTATGAATAGAATAACACGGTTTGTTGTTGTTTTTTCTTATCGTCATCACTTACTGTTAGTATTAAATGATGAAAAAGGGGCAAACAACAATGGAAATGATACAATAGTTTTCAAGGAGTATTGTTTAAAATTTTCGTTTGATTTTATACTTTTTTTTCTTTCTCCTCTCTCCCTCTCTTCTCCTTCGATTTGTTACTTTTGTCGACAGCACATCTTTTACACGAATTACTGTTGCATATTTGTATTTTATTCATCATTTTTATTATTGATTAACTGATTATTAATACATATTAAAGAATTGCAATGCGAAAATGCTGTGAGTATTAGTTAGAATCTTTAAAAAAGAACCCGGTATCTTGTTTTGCAATATAACTGATTAATTATGTCTTTCAATAAGAAAAAAAATCAACAGGTTTTTTATTTAAAGTAAAAAAAAAGGGAATATAGTGTCACGTTGTTGCCTGCTGCCTGCTAATATCAGTAGTAAAGGAATTTATCTATCACCCGTTCTTTTTTGTTTGTCTATTGTCTAGTAAATTAATTTACTCCCATCTTTCCACAAACAATAGGTTTCCATCAATCAATTCGTATTCAAAATCTTCTTTCGGAGATTTCCGTGGTTTAAACGGTGGTAGAACAACAAATATTCATTCGAATTCAAAACGGCAGCATGTTCAACAACAACAACAACAACAACAATCGACAACAAATCAACAGCGACGAAGTAATTCGTAGTAAAAAAAAAAAAGGAAACTACAACAACTACTGTTGGTTTTTCAATATATTTATCTCTTGTTCGATTAACATTATTTCTATAGAATAATTATTCAATACAAATTATATCCGTCAAAAAAAAATGAGCTAGACATTAGATTTGAAAAATTATCAGAATAATGACAACAGCAGAAGCAGCAGGACTTCCTTGACATATCTATAAATGATCTATTTTTGTTTTAATAGAACTAATTCAAGCACGTTCTGAACTGATACTAGATAAAGAAATATTCTATATATTTTTATATTTAATTTTCAATTTTAGTCACTTATCGATCAAGTGATTATTCATGGAGTGATCACCCAACTAATTCAAATGTTTCTAATCCACTATCACGTACTGATAATACAATAAAAACAAAACTATCAACATCATCACGTAATCTTGCTAATGGAATAACACATGAATATGCAACAAATTCAATGCCTCATCTTTCAACACAAACTGGTCATCATCAAAATATAAAAACTGATTCAAGTAATGCAGATTTACATGGATCAACGGGAATAAAACTTCAGAATACTAATACACGTAATCAACGTACAAGTATTAATTTAGATAAAACATCTGGTTCAAATGGTTTCAATTTACCAACACGACATGCAAGTTTTAATTCAACTCGTCTTGATCATAATATCTATCCACGACAAATACCATCCAAACAACGAAATTATGTTTCTTCGAAAGCATCATTTCATGATACAAGTGGTGGAGATTTATATTTAAGTAGTTTACAAGATGAAAATTCTTATTATTTTCATCAACAACAACAACAACAGCCGAATCCAATGAGTAGTACACAACGTTTAAATGGTTCAACATTTGATATAGCAACTAGTCGTAAACCATATTCAATAACTAAATCAAATACAATGAATACACAAGCAAATGCAGCTAATTATCAGTCATTACAAGAACTTCATCGTAGTGATTCAGCACTTGAGAAAAATCATTTAACACGATTTGCTATTCGAGGTACAACAGCATCAAAAGAACAACATTCAACAACACCAAGACATCGACAACCATCAACTATTCCAACAAATGCAGTATCAACATTAGGATTTATTTCAGATGAAAGACAATCATCGGTTGTTTCATATGTATCACGTGATCCAAATATATCTTATGCATATACAGATGTAAAAAAATATATTGAAGAAAATGATTTAATGTCACCTGAAAAAGAAATTAGTATAAAAAACTGGATTATTGATGTTGAAAAATATCGACATGAATTTGGAAAAAGCGAGTGAACATTATTTGTTTGTTTTTTTCTTTTTTGTTTGCTAGAAATCCAGTTTTATTGTAGCCCATCGAGTCTTTCGTGTGACGATAAATTCATTTTTTTTTCGAAAAATTATATACGTATATGTATATATAAATACAAGCAAAGAGATGATTGTACAAGTTTCTTTTGTTCTTCGACTGAAATGATTATCTTCAAGATTGTTATTTAAATTTTTCGATCGATCGATCGATCGAAAATAGAAAGAGCTAAGACACGTCAAATAGTCGTGTCTATTCTTCGTCTCTATCGTTGAATACCAATTAATATAACATAGCTATCATTCTCGTTCGTAGGTTTGTGTACTTTGTATATATAGATATAGATAGATAGATAGATGTATATATATATATGGACAGTGGTATCTTCTCTCTTTCTTTTTTCGTGTCGTTCTTCGATCCTCAAGTAAATATCAACTGTCCCATACGTCGCGCCTCAATATTGATTACAAATCAAGTAACAAGAGTCATTCGACAATTGTTAGAAAGATGATGATTCAACTTCGTCTGTTTCTTACAATTATGATTATACGTATTCATGCTGCTGTCGATCCTGTTATAACAAATGTTGATCCCAAACATGAATTATTAACAGAAATTGCTGGAAGGTATGTTATGAAAAATTTTCTATTATATATTTTATTGAAAGAAAAAAATTGACATCTATATTGATTTATGCGTCAGAATGAGTACATTAGAACGATAATTATTTTCGTTTGCTTGTATTAGATAATCGGTAATAGAGATTGAATGAAATTTCTTAATGATTTGAATAGTAAAGAAAAATATGGAGTAATTTGAAGAATGTTAAGTTATATCATTGAAGGATTTAATTGAAATCTTTCGTACACATTCTATAAAAACGATACTAGATTAATTCATAGGATTAGTGATTGACTTTTTTTACGATGCTAAAATTCAATAAATTTTTACTCGACGAGAAATATGCTTCTGAAAATTATCGTAATTGTGTGTTCATATTTGATTTTAACAGTGAACATGTGCGAAAATAATAACTGAAATATTACTGTTTTATTTGACTCTGAATATCCGTTGGTCTGCAACACGATGTCTATCGAGAGTGAATTCTTCTTGAAGATCTATAACTTATATAAGACATGTAATCATATTCAACCAATAGTTTGATTGCTTTAGATACCGCTTAGCAGCTCGACATTTACGTGAAACTCAATCTTCATTACCATTTGAATTACAATTTCCTATTCATGACATAATCAAAATTGATGGTGCAACCAATGAAATTGTTATACGAGCAACAATACGTATGGATTATCAATTTGAATTTCTTCATTGGGATTCAAATGATACACGCAGTCGTTATCATGATATTGATGAAATTGTTTTAACAAAATCAACATTACAATCACTTTGGTTGCCTGATTTACGTTTTCTTGATGATGAATCAATATCATTTAATATTGAACGTGAATCAGCTAAGATTAATCGTGATGGTCTTGTTACATGGACACGTCGTGGTTTATTTACAATAGCATCACCAATAGATTTAACATATTATCCATTTGATCGTCAATATATACGTTTTAATATGCAAAATACACAAAAAACTTTTAAATTAAATTATCAAAAAAATATTCATAGTTTATCTTCATCAACAAATTCTCATCAAGCACGTTCAGCTAGTGTATGGACAGCAATATTTGGTAATACAGAATTAAATACAAATTCAACTAATATACCATTACCAATACAACAAATTGAACAACCTATGAAAACTAGTACATCACGTGGTTGGTTTGTACGAACAATAGGTATTGATGCTAAAATAAATACAAATGAAAATGGTACATTAGATAATTTAACAATATTTTTATCAGTTCAACGTCGTCGTGAATCTCATATTTATACAATTATATTACCAACATTATTTTTTTCATTTTTTATTTTTATTTTTTATTTTGCACCTGTTGAAGCTCATCAACGTTTAATTATTGGTTTATTAAATACATTTGCAACATTATTATTTCTTATATATATTGATAAGAAAATAGAAGCTGAACAATTATCACATAGTCCATTATTAATACAATATTTAACAATATTATTTATGATTGAAGCATTATCATTATTTTTTGATCATATTATACATTCAATATTTTATGGTGGAATTAATTTTGTATCAAATTGGTTACGTAAAAGACATAAATATGAAACACAACAACAACAACCAGCACGTTTATCACGTGTAACAATGTTAACACGTGCATTAAATAATCGTATAAATCCAAATAGTTTAGAAAATGATGGACAATTAAATGGTGCAACAGATATATTAATGAAACAATTAATTGAACGTGAAGAATCATTAAAATTTGAAGATCATGAACGTTATCAATGGCGTAAACGAGCACGACTTAGTGAATGTTTATGTTGTTGGTTTTTCTTAGCTATTATTATTGCAGCTGCTATATGCATTTTTCTTATTGTACCAACATTGGGTTTGAAAAAATAACTTGAACTAAAATAAAACATTTGTTTAAATACAATTTCATTTTCATTTGTATATTTATTGGAATAAATTTATCAGAGATGGGTGTTCTACCATTATTGTGTAATAAAATAAGAAATTGAATTCAATTAATGTAAGGAAAGTTAGCGACCGACTCGAGTTTTTGGTAAAAACAATTCGATTTATCACTTGTGCCAATTATGAAACGATGTGTGCCAGATGCGTCTCGATGAGATCTATCGAATAGTAATCTCAGATGTTGCGACACATACGAAGAAACGAAAATATGAGGGTGTGAGTGTGGGTGTTTTGTGTTCATACTGCTTTTACCCAAACCCACACCCTTCCTATATAGAAAAGTTGATTATTTAGAAATTCTCTATCTATGATATACGCTTTTCATAATTTCGATATATAAAACAAACCGATAAAGTAATATTAATGGTCAATCAACGATCTGTTGATAAGAATAATATTATTAAAAGAATATGAATGATTATCCGATGGTATTTAACTAAACAATGTTAACTGTGAATTTTTTTTGTTGAAAATAAGTATATTATCGTCAAAAATAACTCAATGATATTTTCATAAATTTCTTATATTGAAGTTAACAGAGGAATTGTTTTCTATGGTGTTGATTAACAATAAAAATAACTTATTGTTCTAGGTCAATTGAAGATCATTTTCTTATAGAATTTATTTATCAATATTTTTTGAAAAATTTCTTTGCTGATAATTATTTTGTTCATATTTCTGTTTAAATTGATCTTTTATTTGATAGAAATCTTATTCTTAAAAATGAGATCATATTGATTAACTGATAGAAAGGGTGAATGTGGATGGGTGCGGGTGTGAGTGTGGATGATACGATAAAGAAGTAAAATACTGGCGCCTTCACCCACACCCTTAAGATGGTTTTATATACTAAAACAAAATGTTTTTGATCAATATTTATTTTGAATTTTACCTATATTAAGAATATCATCATCACAATTCTTTCTTTATTAAAAAAAATAAAGTTTTCAATAATATAAATTCTATTTGTGTTATCTAAAACAATATTAATTGAACAAAAATAATATTAGATTAGATTTATACCGAGACTATGAAATACTTTTTGTGATATATTTAAGAAATTTGTTATTTGAAACATTCATGAATCCTAATCAATCTATAATTGCATTTATTTAACATAAATGGTACTAAAAATTTTACTTTTTATTCAATAAATCTATCCTTAATTTGATATTAGAATACAAGTTGAAATAATTCTTTATTTATAATCGGTTGATTTGTAAATCGAATCATATTATATTTAGTCTTATACAAAATATCATTGATATTATCGAACTATTTCGTAATCAATGATAATCAGAAGAGAAAATTTTATCTCTTTAAAATATTTTCTTGTAGAACTAGATTCATCATTTTCACTTCTCATACTTCTTTAATTTAATTTAATTTAATATATTGTTTGTTTAACATTAATAAAATTCTAAGTTAAAACTTCATACTTCTAAAAAGATTAAAAGTAATTGACAATTTATTCTTTTTTTTCTCTCTAGAAACACTTTCGAATTAGATTTGAATGACTTTTTACGTAGAATATTTCTATTTTGTTTTCATTTCTATCAATCATTAAATTTCTTGTCTCTTAAATTTTAATGATATTGTATTACTCATACGCGATATTCTCATATAATCGTTGATTGCATTGTCATGTAATTATTGTCATTATAATTCATTATAATGGAAGAAAATACATTAAAATAAAAAATAATGTAATCAACGACTACATGGGATAGGCAAGAAGAAAATATTAATTATATTTACATTTATGAAAAAAAAATATTCTTTGATTTTTTACCTTTAACATAAGTACTGCCAACGCTTTTTTAACAATAGAAAATAAAATAGATAAAAGACATAAAATCAATGAAGCAGAACATTAAATTGCTCTTCAAGTAATACATAAACTCATAACAAGTGTCGTATTTCATCTAATAGTGTATATTTAAAAAGAAGATGAGTGAAAAAGAACCACTATTAAATACATCTAACAAATTACCCATTGACAATGATACTGACAATGAAAATGATATGTATGATTTGATAAATACATAATATTCATAAAAACATATAAGAATTCATCATTATTTTTAGTTTTTCTCATTGGCGTCAATATTTCAATGAGCAAAAAACTAATGTTAAGAATAAAAAGTTAGATGATGTGATCAAAGAAATGAATAAAGATATTCCAATAAGCGTTTTTCAATTAGTAAGTATATTTTAATAATAGAAAATATCATAAGATAAAGTACAAAGTTGTAAATATGTTGTTTTTATTTTTAATAATTTCTATATGAATTAATTCATTTGATTTCATTTCAACATAGTTTCGATTTGCTGATCGTATTGATGTTTTTCTTCTAATAATTACTCTGTGTCTCGTATTGGTACATGTTATTTGTATTCTTGCAAATGTAATACTTTTTGCTCGAATTACAGGATTATTTGCCACAAGATCATTTGCTCTTGATTGTCATAATCAATATAAAAATATCGAATCTTCAATTATTAATAATAGTATATGTCCTTTTGGTATTGATCTTAATTCATTAAATTATGATCGATTACATAAGTAATTTGTTAAAAAAAATATTCTTATTTTGAAATTTGTAAAATTTTTCATTCATAGATTTTGTCATTATGATAATAAAATCATTTCATCAACATTATCTCCATTAACACCTTTATTTCGAGAAAATGTTTTGAATTTAGTTTATTTATTTTTTGGTAAATCTATTAAATAGAATAATTTAAATTAAAAAAATGATTTGTTATTTCTCTGTGTCAATGTAGGTTTTGGTATTGTTACATTTCTATGTACTTTTATTGAATATATCTGTTCGACAATTGCTACAAAACGACAAACATCTCGTATGAGTATTTTACTCTTTCAATCACTTATTCAACGTGTAAGTTACAAATATTCTTTCTTACGCTTACAAAAAAACTTTCGAATTCGTGGTTAGAAGTCAACAATTGAATGCGTTGTATCAAATTTCTACTAGAATTCATTGAAGAGTAATTAAAATAAGTGATTATAAACGATTAAACTAGTTAACGTACAGTTTATTCGACTGATTTCTCTTCTTCTAAGTCAAACATTATTTAAAATAAAATAGACCATTCTGAACTTGATTTCTACTTTTCTTTTTTCAAAATATTTCTCCGATTAACAAACAAAAAATTGTAAAAACATCTTTAGTGTAACAACTAAATAATGAATAAAAATTCTACAAGAAATGAGTATAAAAATAAAAATAGTTTGAATAAATAAATTAGAAAATAATATTAAAGAAAATGATGAATTGATCATTTTCAATAAATTTATTTCTTTATCTTTCATTCTTTTTAGAATATGAAATATTTGGATACAAATCAAACTACTCAATATAATTCAAAGCTTTTTACGTAAGTAAATATAAAAAATAATTATGTATATGATTGATTTCCTTTGTAGAAATATTGAAAAGATTAAAAATGGGATTGGCACTGAATTCTTAGTAGTAATTGGGCTTATTTTAGTTATGATTTTCAGTTTTATTATATCTTTTATTCTCAATTGGAAATTATCTTTAATTATGTCTTGTACAATTCCAATTGTTGTTGTTAGTTCATTGACATTTGCTAAGGTAGAAATTATTATTTTATTTATTAAAATCTTTATCAATAATTTCAGCTGATCACAAAAGAAACACAAAAACAATTAAATACATATTCAAAAGCTGGACAAATTGCTCAAGAAGTATTTAGTTCATTGAGAACTGTTTTTTCATTCAATGGAAGTAGATATCAACAAAAACAGTAAAGAAATAAATAAATCAATAAATCTATTATTTATCTCGTCTTTAGATATGATAAAGAATTAAAATTAAATGAATGGTGTATTGTTCGCAAGAATGCTGCATTTGGTGCTTATAATGGTTGGCTATTTTTTATATCCTTTCTAGTTTATTCAATTGGTTTTACTTTTGGTTCTATTCTTATGTTTTCTGGAACTCATCGTACACTGACGATTAGTGAGATTCTTATTGTAAGTGACGTATAGCGTCAATATACAAGAAAGTAACTGAAAAATAAATTTTTATTTAGGTTGTAAATATATTTGCACAAGCTTTAAATCTTCTTGTTTCAATTGGTCCTTTCTTCCAATCGATTTCAGAAGCTCAAGGTGCAGCTGCATCCGTATTTCGACTTATTGATGAAGTAAAATACTAGAGAGATTGAATCTTAACAATAATATTTTCTAATTTATTTTATGATGAAGGTACATGATGAAAATTTGAATGGAAAGGAAATATTAGAAGAGAATATATCGGATGAAAAGTCAATTTCTAACATCAATGGTGATATTGAATTTGATAATGTTTGTTTTTCTTATCCATCGAGAGAAAATGTAACAGCTTTAAATAATCTTAAATTGATTGCTCGTGTTAATCAAACAACTGCTCTTGTAGGTTCAAGTGGTTGTGGTAAATAGTCTTTTTTTGAAACAAGCATAATTATTTTAATATTAAAATTTATTCTGATAGGAAAAAGTACATGTGTATCACTTCTTCTTCGTTACTATGAACCTTCTTCAGGTAGAATTATGATTGATGGTCAATCAATTACAGATTATAAAATCAAACAATTTCGACAAAATATTGGAGTTGTTAGTCAAGAACCTGTAGGTTTATTTTATTTTTGTTTTAATCTCTATTGAATGATATATCCATTAAAATAGATTTTATTTGGAATGAGTATTTATGAAAATATTCGTTTTGGTAAATTAAATGCAACACGTACAGAAATTGAACAAGCAGCAGAACAAGCTAATGCACATAAATTTATTATGAAATTACCAAATGTTTGTTCTTAAATATTCATTTGTTTCTATTAATATTTTTATTTGTTTATAGAAATATGAAACAATTGTTGGTGAACGTGGAATACAATTGAGTGGTGGTGAAAAACAACGTATTGCATTAGCTCGTGCACTTGTTAAACAACCCAGTATTCTTTTATTAGATGAAGCAACAAGTGCACTTGATAATGTTAGTGAAAAAATTGTTCAAGAAGCACTTGATCGAGCATGTAAAAGTAAGAATTATTTAATTTCTATTCATGTGATGATTATTATTATTATATAAATATAGATCGTACAACAATAGTTATTGCTCATCGTTTAACTACAATTCAAAATGCTGATTATATTTATGTATTAGATAATGCAAATATAATTGAAGAAGGTACACATGAAATATTAATGAGAAAAGAAGGAGGAAAATATCAAACAATGGTTAAAATGCAACAATCTGAAAAAACAATTAATACACAAGATGGTTTAATGAATATGGCAACAGCTGAAGATGAAGAACAAATATGTATGTTATTACTATTAGATTTTACGAACTTGATTCTGTTTTGTTTTTCGGAATAGTGGAACGTATTCGTCAATTGAGTGAGACTGAAGCAATTGATATAAATCGGGTAAAAATAAATATCTAATAACTTTAAAAAATTATTATTATTAATATATAAATTGTTTAGAGAAGTTTAATATCAACAAGAGAAAAATTTGTCTTTGTTAGACTCTTGAAGATGAATAGTCCTGAATGGATATTTATCTTGATTGGATGTTTAACATGTTTACTTGGTGGATTACATGGACCACTCTTATCGATTCTATTTGCAAAAATAATTAATGTAAGTGATTTTATATTTGTATGAATATTCGAAGAAAAAATAAAAGATTTGTTTTTTTATTCAGGAATTTAATGATTGTAAATATACTGATATACATCGTCGAGTATTAATTACAAGTGGTTTATTTATTCTTATCGGTGCTCTTTTTATGATTCTTCATTTTTTTCAAGTAATAATATAATTACTAAACTATATCAATGATTTATTTCATGTTTGTTTATAGTATGTGACTTTTGGAATCGCAGGAGCGAAATTAGTTAGTCGAATTCGTTCAAAAGCTTTTTCATGTTTTCTTCGTCAAGAAGTGGCTTATTTTGATCGACCTGAAAATAGTTCAGGTGCAATATGTAATCAACTTTCTTCTAATGCAGCTGCTATTGAAGATATGGCTGGGACAAGGTTAGGTGTTATTTGTCAAGCTTTATCCATGTCTACTTTTGGCATCTTACTTGGCTTTTTTTACAATTGGCAATTAACAATAACTATAATTATTCCTTTCATTATTCTACTAATCGCCAGTATTATACAAATACGATTGAGTTCATGGTTAAAAACAGAATCTGATCTGATTTATAGTCAAGCTAGTACGGTAAAAGCATCTTGTTATTTATAATATTTTAATTTGATGAAATAATTATTAAATATTTCTTCTATGTTTTATTTTGTTTAGCTTGCTGTTGAAGTTATTAATAATATGCGTACAGTAAAACAATTATCAGTGGAAAATGAAGTCTTACGACAATATTCGAATATGATTGATCAAATATTAAGGTTAATCTTTATTTGAATAATATATATTTGAAAAAAAACAAGTTAGAATAATTATTTAAGTAGATGATCATCATATAAGAAATAAATCTAAGTTATTTTAAAGTCATTCGAGTTTTTCTATTGTTGTGTGTATTTCGATTGTAACTAACCGTAATGAAACATTCCTCATAGATAAATTCTCTATAAAGTGTATTTTATCATCGTTTTCTTAAATAATTTAGAAGATTTTTCATCACTATGCATGAAGTTCTTTATAAAAAATAAAAAAAACGAAAAATAGTTGAGAACTTTAACCCTTAAAAGCCGTATGTCCCTTTCAATGGACATTGCATTAAATGCTATAGAACGAAGAAATAAAGTCTTTTCTGCAAAAGCTACTGTTTTTAGGGACGAAGACAGTCATAGTAAAAGTATGATGGAATAACATTATGCTAAAACAGTTGTCAAACGCCCAAACCTAGCTCTTAGAATGTATAATTTTTCAAGCAAAATTGGTTACTCGGATATTGATATACCCTGATATATACAATATAGATTCTGAGTGATATCATTAGAAATAACCCTAAACTATAGTTTAGAACAACTTTGCACGCTTTTAACTCTTCTACTAAGGTATTCTGACGTTATAAAAAAGTACCATTTTAATGGCATTTTGGGCATAGTAATCACGATTATTGTGAATTTTTCGCTCAACAGGTAATTGGAGATATGTTAAAATATCATCAGAATGAACTGACAGTGATTCTGAACCATATTAGAAACTCAAGCGCACAAAAAATTATGAAGGTCATATTCCACCCAGGTCATCTGGGTGGAAGAAATTTTTGGTCACACCCAGCAGTTCTAACCACGGTAAGTGCATATTGAAGGCTCAAAATCTCTATTTATGTAATTAATTCTACCTGAACTTCACGGGAACCCCCTTCGGCTTTTAAGCGTTAAGTTCTATGAGAATTTATAATAATATTATGAAAAAGAACTTTTGTTTTGCATAGTCATGAAAAATCATAAAACCTATTTTCTAATTATAGTAGATCGAAATTGAAATCTAAATATATCTGAAGTGATAAAAAAAAGTCGAGTTGTTTTGACAATTTTGATTAATTTTATCAAAAAAAAAATCTTTTATATTAATCATGAACTAACAATATCGGATATAACTCTCTTTTTCATTTACAGATATTTGTTTCAATCTTGAATAAATTATCTTTTGTTTAGAATGTCTTGGAAACCTGACATATTATATGCAGCAGTATTTGCATTGTATTCGGCATTGAGTCCATTTACTTTGGGACTTTTATATTGGCGTGCTTTAATTCTTGTTGAAAACAATGAATTGGATATGAATAATATTGTTATGTAAATAAAACAATGATTTTTATAATTTATAAATCTTTTTTTTATTTTTATAGGATTTCTGCTTTTGTAATGTTTGCATTACAATCATTAAATGTTGTTGAAATATTGTAAGATAGAAAATTTATGTTTTCTTTTTCTTATTTTCGTTTTTAGAGCAAATCGTATTGGTGCATCATTTGCTGCTGCACAAGCATTTTTTGATTTATTTGATCGAATACCAACTATTGATAATGAATCTAATAAAGGAAAAGAATTCGTAAGAAGAAAAACTATTGTTTTTCAATTGTGTATATTTTAATTCTGAATTATTTAGACTAACTTTAGTGGAGAAACAGAATTTAATCAAGTTAAATTTATTTATCCAAGTCGTCCAGCAGTTCTTGTTCTTAATAAACTTCAATTATCTATTAAATCAGGTCAACGTATAGCTCTTGTTGGTATGTGTAACAATAAATTACTATGTTTTTCTAATTTATTAATCATATAATATTAATCGAGTTTAGGTGCATCTGGGTGTGGAAAATCAACAATAGTTCAATTATTAGAACGATTTTATGATGTTACACATGGAGAACTAGTAAGTATCTATATTCTATATATTATGTAAGTACTTATATAAAAACATATAAATATAAATAAGATTCTTGATGGTGTTGATATTCGACAATTAAATCTTCAATGGCTTCGTTCTCGTTTGGGTGTTGTTAGTCAAGAACCAATTTTATTTGACTTAACAATTGCTGAAAATATAACATATGGATTAGAAAATATACCAATGGATGAGATTATTCTTGCTGCAACTAAAGCTAATATTCATGAATTTATTCAACAATTACCTCTAGTTAGATTAATATTTTGATTATTTAATAATATAATTTTATATTTTCATATAGGGATATAAAACAAAAGTTGGAGTAAAAGGTAGTTTTTTATCAGGTGGTGAAAAACAACGTATTGCTATTGCTCGAGTTCTTATTCGTCGACCAAAAATATTATTATTAGATGAAGCTACAAGTGCTATGGATCCATACAATGAACAAGTAAACTTATTTTCTTTTAGAAGTAAAATTTAATATTTTTAATAACTTTCAGATAGTACAAGAAACTCTTGATCAAGCTCAAAGAGAAGATTCTAGTCGAACATCAATTATTATTGCACATCGTCTTTCAACAATACATTCATGTGATTTAATACATGTGCTTGAAATGGGTCGTATAGTAGAAAGTGGTACTCACACAGAACTAATACAAAAAGGTGGAATTTATTATACAATGTTAAATACTCAAAACAACGTACAATAATTATTATTTAACTAATTCATTAATAAACAAATAAATATTTTTACATCTATAACCATACAAGTGTTTTTTACTAATTATCTTTTTTTTCTAATATATATTAAATTAACTTTGAATTCAATTATATCTAACTTTATAAAGAATTTCAATCATCATCTTTTTTGATATAAGCCAGATATTTTAATGAAGTAAATAATAGAAGAGAACTTGTGAAAGTATTAATAAGACAATATTTTATTCTATACTATAAGTTTACAATATCCATTGATTAAATCTAAATTTGATCCAATCTATAGTATATACTTTTTTTTATCATATAATGCAATGCAAATATATATATCATCTATCGAAAGATGATATCAAAAATAGTATTTATTATTGTCTATACTACATTGCCGAAATAAAATTGGAACATCAAGTGTAATTTTTTCAATGGAGCAGATAAAAAAAAGAACTTTGAATTAAAATATTTGATATATTAGACAAATATTGATCATTGATGTTAACAATATAATTTTTAGAGATGCCGAAAATTTTTTAAAATATATTATAGTAGAATCTACGAAACAAATAACAGAGTTTTTTTGTCGATTATGAAACAATGATTTGAATGAAAGATAATATTATATTCATTAATATAATCATTAACAATGAGTTTTATATAAAAAATATTAACAATAGTTTAGTTAAAATTTTATATAAAGTTGAGAATAATTAAAAGATAAATTTTAATTTTTCTTTCAAAATAATCAAATATTACACAAATTATTTTGTAAAGATACAAAAAAAATAAGATAAAAAAATGTCTATTGCTGTTCAATATAGTGTATCAGTCAATTAATTATCATGAAGCATAAAATATAAATGTTTTTCATGCTCAATATTAATTAGTTTAATAAATTATTTATATTTGCTTTTCTTTCTAGATTTAATCTTGCGCTTTAAAAATATGTATTAATTTGCATTAGTAATGCACAAGTTTCAAACTAAATTACACCTACGCAAATATAGAAAAATAAAAAAATGTAAAAATGATTTCATCGATAGTATAAAATATTATCTCATTTTTATAAGACAAATTAGTTAATAAAATATATCTTCATCTTTTGTATTATACAGTCAATCTTTATTCTCCGATACTTAAGATGAATTTCATAAATAATTAATGTATCATGACTATGTCATATATGCATACATATATATACATAAGTATAGCGTAGAAGTTAAAGACATTTAAATTGATATTTTCCTGTGTTTGTTCGAACTCTTGGATATGACTAAAATTATGATTAATATCAATTGTGATTATAAAATTTGGATATATGTCTTGTTAATGAAAGTAATTAATTTGAAAATAGATGATCAATATTATGTAGTTATATAATGCATTTGTTCTATTATTCCATTTTATTTTAGTATTGAATATAATGCTGTTCTAAAATATAAAAAAAAATGTTAAATCATACTTAATAATTTATTATATTGTCTTTTAAATTCTGTTTGCTGTAAAAGAGGTAAATAATGATAAACATGTGCAACTAATATCTCATCTTCAAACTTAATCAATTATAATGTAATAATTATCGTTAAAATGCATATGTTTGTTTTTACAATAATGTAGAATTTATACGTGTAATCTTAAGGGTGTGTGGATGCGGCTTGATTAAATCAGCGCACACCCACAGACGAGACGGATTGATCGACACACACAGTGATCAACATAGAATTATAGATCATCACAGACGTGACCAACAAGACATCAGAGATGATCACCGATATAAACATCGTCTTTTCAACCGTAGCAACAAATAAAGATCCAATATCTGTGAAACTGTAGTCAAATTAAACGCTATAGAATATTATGAAAGAACTTTACTAATGGTAATAGACAAAGTATATAGAAATAAAACTCCACTTCCTGATGATTTGTGAATCTGACTTTCACTCAAATCTATCAAAAAAAAGTTTAATAGGCGCAGAGCTTCTCCAGTTTTCGAAAATTGTACAAAGTAGAGACACACGGTTGTTAACGTCTTCATTTCCATCGTCTAGTTTCTGCACCTGCCACTATAGTCTTCTATTGTCTTAACCTTCCTCTGATCCTTGATTTTTCTTTCTAAATATACTCAGTAACGGTATTGCCCTTTCAATGAACATACGCTGCTTCAATCTATGACAATGAAAATAAAATTTTTGCCCCATAACGAAAACAAGCACACTATGCATATGTAAATCGTTTCACCAACAAGATCATATTACGCATCACAATATCGCAAAATATTCTGCAAACAGCTATTGTCATAAAAAAGATAAGTGCTTTTTTGTTCTAAATAAAGAAGATAATTCTTTGACTTCAAGTTTTACTTTCATTTATTATCGTTAGAATGTATTTTGAATATCGTCATTACGAATATATAGAAATACCTTTACATTAAAAATAATTGTTTGTATATTCTCATTAAATGAATAAATATCTCATTTGTTCTAATTGGAAAAAATAATTTGTTTGATTTCAAGTTATATTCTCGCTCATTATCGTAGCAATTGATTTTTAAAATGATCATTATGAATATATTGAAATACCTTCAAATTAGAATAATTATTGTTTATTGTTATAGAAGGAATATATATTTTATTTGTTCTAATTAGAAAAAATAATTATTTGATTTCAGGTTCCATTATCGTTCATTATCGTTTCAATGTATTTTGAATATCATCATTACGAATATGTAGAAATACCTTTACATTAAAAATAATTGTTTGTGTATTCTCATTAAACGAATAAATATCTCATTTGTTCTAATTGGAAAAAATAATTAATTCGATTTCAAGTTTGATTGTTGCTCATTATCATTACAATGTATTTTGAATATCATCAGTATGAATATATCGAAATATGTTCAAGCTGGAATAATTATTGTGTATCGTTATAGAATAGATGAATATTTCATATCTTCTAATTGGAATATATAATTGATTGATTTAATGCTTCATTCTAATTCATTATTGTTAGAATATATTTTAAAATCATCGTTACCAATATATAGAAATAACTCTGATTTCACACTTCTAATTCAACATGATCTTGATATTAACCAACTCTCATACACAATCAAAGCATCACTTGATTTATTCAATGTAGAGACAGTTCATAAGATATCTCAATGATTTCATTCAATATTGAAACAATTATTTACATCTGTTGATCATCAAATGAATAAATCAATCTGTGAAATGTCACTCACATTACCACACGAAAGATTACTAATGCAATTAATGAATAATACACAAGTATCATTTTCATGGCCTGTCACTTGTATTCATCATGAATTTGTGCATCAAGTAATGAAACATCCACAAAAACTAGCTGTTGAACTTGATGAACAATCGTTAACCTATGCTGCACTCTTGTATTATGTTCAAGTCTTATCGTTAACTCATTTTAATGAATATCATATTCTTTCAGGTGAAGTCATTTGTCAATGTGTTGGGAGAAGTTTGTCAATGGTGAGTTATTGTTTGAGATTGATTTGTAGTGTGATTGAAGTTTTCGTATTGTATAGGAAATTGGTACAATGGTAATCGAAATGGCCGGTACTGTTTATCGTCCATTATCACCTCGAGATCCACAACATCGTTTACATGCACTTGCACAACAAACACAATGTCGCCTGGTTCTTGATCATTGGTTGACAAAATCCAGTTCAATAATAAAATTGTATCGATTGACATTCATTCAACATTGATTAATAATGATATGATCAGTGATGTTAACGTTGATCATCTGTCAAGTATTACAGTCACATCAAGTAATGTTACTTATATCATTCTCACAAGTGGTTCAACCGGAGCACCAAAATCAGTATATTTTAGAGTTTGTTACATGACATCTCTTGAATTTTTATCTTTATATCCGACAGATTCGAGTAAGACATCAGAATTTTATACATTTTACACATTCATTTATGCACATCGGTGCTCTGCTTAAAAGAGATAATGTCATGCAACTTGCTACTTTGATATTTGATTCCACATGTATATGAAGTTTTAGCTCCTTTGATATCCGGCGCAACAGTAATTATGCTGCATCCTGATGGTAATATAGATTTCGCATATCTCAATCATAATCTACATGAAATGCAAGTGACGCATTTGGTAGTTGTTCCTTCGTTTCTCACTCATTTATGTAACTTCATCCAGCAGAATACGATTCATTCATGGATATCAATGAGAAGTATTTATTGTGTCGGTGAGTTAATTCCAAAAATTTAGGCGACCATTCATATATTTGTTTAGGCGAACTTATGTTGTTCTCATTAATGAAAGTGTTGACATATCATATAGTGAAATCTTGTCGGGTCTGGAACTTGTATGGTCCAGCTGAAGTCACACTAAGAACTACATATCATTTAGTTAATAGGTTCCAGGACATTTACGCGCGTGACATTTGCGCGCAGACAGTTACGCGCGGACACTTGCGCGCAATGACATTTTCGCGCACGACACTTGCGCGCAGAACATAAGCGCGCAAATTTTTAAAATAAAAATTATAGATTAAATATCAAACTACTCAAACAAAATCTACTTACCATCTAATACATCTGATTTATTTTCTTTTATTTGAACAAATTTTTCAAAAACATGAGATTATGGAGTTTAAGGTGTTTGTGTGAATTTGAGCGTGGGTGAGTATGGGTGCTCAGGACTCCTTTTCTCGCACACCATACCCACACCCACACCCACACCCACACCCTCAAGATAAAATTACATGGACAACGAGTTAAGTTAGGAGAAATCGAACGACGCTTGCTTAATAGTGCATCCATTTCTGCCTGTATTGTTATTAAAGGGTGTGGGTGTGGGTG
>CAJNOI010000034.1:0-12673 GCA_905250115.1 Adineta steineri
CATACTCACACTTACAACCGGCACCTCCTATTGAATTGCATCACATTGTATAATAATCTTACAACAAATTCTGTTTACTGAAATATTAAAACTGATGGTTATTTTCTCACAATAAAATAAAAAGTCCAAATAATTTTAATGTAATGTGCAGTAATGCCAGATATCATAGTCAGAAAACTGGAATTTTAATGTCAAAATCCAGAATATTTCGGAAGCTGTTTTTGTTAGCCCGCAATAGTTTTTAACAGTTAATTTTTAGAAACTAAAATAAATTTCTATAAATCTTACTCTCAATTGTATCATTTATTATTTCAAAAAACACATGTTTCAGTATACCAGAAGAAAATCAACATGAAAATTCAAAATATAATAAACTAAATATATGAGAAGTATAAGGCACTAAGCCGCTGTCAAACAAAAAAATTGTTTTTTGAGTATTAACAAATAAATAAAATTTAATTCAATAAAAATCATTTAAAATCCGGAATTTTTCTGGAAAAACCGGAAGATCTGGCAACACTGATCCACACCTACACCCTTGTTTATTGAAAGTTAATATCAACGTGTTTTTGCGATCAATTGCGCAATTAACTTACATATTTTGTTTTTCGAAGCACAGCTTAATAACAATGTTTTTCTCACAGGTTCTTCCTCTTTATTTGCTCGGTTACTGTTGAAACGGATAGTAGAATGAAAGAGAGAAACATTTATTCAACAATCACTTTCTCCTTCCTTTTAACTATATATTTTAACCTTTCTTGAATTACTTAGGTGACGATCATGTTTTTTTCTTCTTATTCATATTTTACAGAAGAAAAGGTCGTTTATTTTATTAGTTGGAAATTTGCAACATAACTACAGATAAAATATGGTACGCACTGAGTCGAAATGTACCGTCTGTATGTGTTTTCAACAATAGTGCTGCATACAGTATCACAAAAAGTATGTCTTGAGGGTGCAGGTAATGCAGAATATCACACTGTCACCTTCATCCATTTACTTGCAGTTCAGTTATCTTTTCTGAACTGTCGCAACAGTAAATCATTTTTTTTGTGTTTCATTAATATTCTTTTTGTAAAATAATTTACCTTATAGTAAAAGATCGTGTACTGTAAGTTACGGAAGTTGACCGTATCCGGTTTAGCCGATTGCACATATTGTCAAGCTAACAAATTTTAAAGTATTTTGTACTTACAGCGTGTACTAAAATTGATATTTTGTTATTTCTATACTAAACGTGTATGATTGACACTTATAAAATTCAAAGTTTCATTAAAATCTTTGTTTCTTTCAATAAATGTGTTTCGCACTTGAAAAATAAACATAAAAACTGGTTATATCATCGTGAAGATGACATGTTTGCTGTATTAATCTTTCATCCATTCAATCACTTTTCAGAATTCTGGCTGCGTCTAATAATTCAAAGCAAAAACTATTTTGTTCGCTTCAAAAATATTTATAAAAGTTTCACTTATAAAGACATTCACCTATACAGTTTACAACGTATATTCAGTAGTTGTGTGTGACAGATCAAATATCTTTATTCGCTTCGCTCACACACTCATCGTAGTTTGTTTTTGAATCAGCTTGCACCTATTACTCGAAATCATCGTATGACAAGGAAGTAATAGTTTTTTCGGGAAAAAACTATTGATTCAGTTTTTACCAACAATACTAATATAAAAAAGCTAAGTCTACTTAATCTTCAAAGATTAATGCATGTATAATGAAAGTCAAATATATAATTAATATTCATGTGCTTCGTTATTATCCAAGAATCAACAGTGCAGAATATTAAAGGTTAAAAGTTTAAATTGGAAACTATAATCATTCCACCATAAAACAATCTTTGATGTAATGATTCATACAAGTGCATATCATCATTCTTAGTAAATAGGGTCATATGATAAAACGATGTCGTTGAAACGATACACAAGAAAAATCATCAGTTTCCTTGCATCTTAATTAAAGAACAGTGAATGATCGAATCAGTTGAATTTAGGAAATAGTCTGAAGGCAAAGATAATCTAGTGAAACTCTTAATTTCATAACGGATAATAGATAAATGTTTCAACATTCTGCCTAGGAACATTAAAAACTCTAAATAGTTTTGTTTTACGTAGATAGATTAAGTTGAAAAAAGAATGATAATGGTAGTTTCATTAGCTGTACATATAGATAGATTGACTCAATAGAATTTTGTTCATTTACAGATGATAAATTCTAGTACATGTATAGGATGTTGATTTTGAATAACAAGTAAGGATTTCACTTCCTAGTCCTTTAGGCAACAGAAACATGATATTCTTAGTGACAATAAGTCACTGATTCAGAAATTGAAATTTTATCTCAATCGAAAAACAAAAGACGCAATATGCAAATCAAATACTTGGCTCTTTCCTACTAAAATGACGTTAATGCCAATACTAGTTACTCATCATTTGCATTTGTCACAAGCTTCGCAATAATATACTTTCCAACATACTGATACTTCCGTGATAAATCATCCGATTTTTGTATTCATTCATGTATATAAAGGCTGCCTTGATTGCTGAAATGATTTAATTGAAAACAAAAATGTATTCGGCTATTATTCGTCTTTTCATTGTCCTTAGTATCGCTCTGACCGTATGCGAGGTAAATTTTTGTTTTTTATCGAATATTTTAATATTTGGAATATTTTTCGTTTTATATGATTAGGCTACCTATGTTCGATGTTCTCGAAGAGTTCCTATTTACTCGTGTGCAAAAATGAGCTGCTCTGTAGTTGGCGATGCTGTCACCAACGAGCACTATCCATGTGATTGCTTTGAAATCAAGAAAGTTTCGGGTATAAAGCAAACATGGTTTAAGATCGAATTACGCAATGGAAAACATGGCTATGTAACCGACCACCACTGTTCAGGTGCTGTTCCACATTGTGAATGGTAGTATCTACAATCATGGCATTCTTGATATTTGCTTTTGAACTTTTCTTTTGCTAATCAAAATGCTTCATACATGATATTCATTTTCTATCAAATAAAAGAATATACCTGACAATGTCTACATTTTTCTATCAAATGAATGTGCCATATTTAGATAGAAAAATAAAACGAGTATTAGATCACGTCTCATTAAGAAAAAAGTTTCATAAAATGACATGTGTAATACTGAACGCTTAATATAGCCAAATAATAATAAATATTTGCCATAAAAATTGTGTTAAATCCATCTATACATTGTATTGTCATTTGTATGCAAGGCTATATTTGAGTAATGTTAAGATTCTTTTATATGATGTTTTTTTTATATGGATATTTAATGGTTTACAATTGCTTTTCTATGATACGGATCTATTTGGATTTGATTGTTAACATTATTTTTGATCTAGGTCAGATTTTTCTGATATAGTCAAATATTGTATTAGAAAAAGCAAAATAAAAAGAAAAGAGAAAAGAAAAAAAAAGAGACTCGGAAAGTGAAATTTTATTTCAATCGAAAAACAATAAATGCAATATGCAAATCAAACACTTCATTCTTTTCTAATAAAATGACATCCATATCATAATCAGTTACTCATCATTTGCACTTATTACAAGCGTCGTAATAAATTATACGACTTTTGTATTCACTCATGTATTTAAAGGGCTGTCGTAATTGCCGAAATGATTTCATTCAAAACAAAAATGTATTTGTCTACTATTCGTCTTTTCACCATCTTAGATATCACTCTGGCAGTATGCAAGGTAAGTTTTTGTTTTAATCGAATAATCTAGTATTTGAAATATTATTTTGTTTCATATAATTAGGCTAGCTATGTTCTATGTCTTCAAAGACAACCTATTCATTCGTGTGCATCAAAGGACTGTCCTGACATTATATAGGCTGTTACCAGCGAGCACTACCCATGTGATTGCTTTAAAATCGAGAAAGTTTTGAGTAAAACGAAAGAATGGCATACGATCGGATTATCCAATGGAAAGCATGGCTATGTCACCGATGATAACTGTTCGACCAATGACAATGTTCCACGTTGTAAATGATGGCATCTATAATCATGGCATTCTTGATATTTACTTTTCAACTTTTTTTTGCTAATCAAGGTGCTTTATACATGATATTCACTTTCTATCAAATAAAAGAATATACCTGACAATGCCTATATTTTTCTATCAAATGAATATGTCACATCTAGATACATATATAAAAAGGAGTATCAGATTGCATTGTTGTATTTTGATATATCACGTCCCAGAGAATGACACGTGTAATAGTGAACACTATTAATATAATCAAATGATGATATATATTTACCATAAAAGTTGTGTTAATTCTATCTATACACTATAAAGTCATTTGTGTTCAAAGCTACGTTTGAGCAATGTTGAGATTCTTTTATATTATATTTTTTCCATCGGTATTTAATGGTTTTCAATCGCTTCTCTATTATACAGATCCGTTTGGATTTGATTGTTTATATAACTTTTCATCTACGTCATCCTTTTCTGGAATGGTCAAATATTGTATTCGTCCAAATAACGATAAGGATTTGACGACGATAATTCATTTTTTTAATATATCTGATGAATATTTTACTTTCAATGAATTATATCATCTGAATGTTACTTCATATGATATTCTTCTATGGTCGTCATCGATTGATGTTGCTGAACAATATCAATATTATCTTGATCGACCATTTCAATCTAATCTATCAAATGAAACTTTTTTTAATTGTACACGTCCATGGTTTGGATCTCGATGCCAATATTCATCAGAAATAAATGAAGATGAATTAGTTTGGAATTCATTTGAAATGACTTCGACAGATATAATGTTTCGACAAACGTGTTACATTCTATTAGAATGTGATCGTGGTGGTTCGTCGATTTGTCTTGATTGGCGTGAGATATGCAATGGTCGAATCGATTGTTTAAATGGTGGTATTGATGAAATTGGATGTTTTAAATTAGAAATTAATGAATGTGATGAGAATGAGTATCGATGTTATAATGGGTTATGTATTCCAAAACTCTTTTTGGAAATGAAATCTATGGAAGCGCAATGTTTTGATGAATCGGATGAAATTATTAAGAACAATCATCTTCTGACAGCTAATTATCCACCACATCTATTCAAATATCAAGAATATGTATGTCGACCTGACGAAGGACAATTTACGTGTGGTGATGGAGAATGTGTAGAAGATTTTGGCGAATGTAAAAATAATCGACATCTAGCATTGAGTCAATCCATTAGTATTCAAGGAAATTTATCCTATTCATGTTGGATAGTTATGATTTGTCTTAGCAAAATCATGAATAAAATCGGAAATATAACATGTGATCAGTTCATACAATCTTCTGAAATCATTGAAGAATTTAAAAATTGTACGTTTCCTCTTGAATTTCCTGTTATTCCTGTACTCTTTGGTCATGTACGATTTTTATATGATCCAAAAGAAATTGACAATATTAATATAACATTAGCACTTAAGCCTGATTATATTTGTTACGATGAGCAATTATGTGATTTTCTTACAGCTACATTTCATCATAATAATTTCACTTGTCGGTACGGGAATCAAACAGGCCTTGACATGAATGTCGAACTAACTACATGGAAATCTATCATCGATTCGGTCAAACCATACTTTATTGGTTGTGTCACTCAACGATATCAAAAAATCAGTTCCCATTATTTGTCATTATATCAATGTAAAAATTCCTCAAAATATATTTCTAAATATCGAATAGTGGATGGTATACCCGATTGTTTTCTAAAAGATGATGAACAAGTATTTGAATTAAGTTGTTCATTAAATCAAACGCTTCGATTTCAATGTCCAAATGAAAAACAATGTCATTCACCTTTAATTTCACCGAATATCTGTTCTCGTTCAATAGAAATAAGTTATGAGAAAATTTTATTTTATCAACTATGTGATCGTATTGCGGATTTGCCCTTGATGTTGATTAATGGACAAAATCATTCAGATGAGACTGATTGTGAAGATTGGCAATGCAATAATATTTATACACGATGCGATGGTTTTCGAAATTGTCTTGATGGAGAAGATGAAAAGCATTGTATGAAAACAATTACATTAAGGCACTTCTTTTTCTGTTCTTCACCACAGAATTATACACAGATGTGTTTACCAGCCGGTCAAGTCATTAATGGAATTGCCGATTGTTTTGGAGCATCATCCGATGAATCTCAATACTTTCAAACGACCAAATTTTATTGCTCGAATGACACGAAATGTACAGACAATGAAGATCTTTGCAATGAAAACCAAGAATGTCTACCGTATGATAATTATCAATTTTGCGTTGACAGTCTACAATTATGTAATGGCTACAGTTTTAATAATTTTATTGATATGCGGAACATGTCATGTCGAATCATTAATACAGATTATAAGTCTTTTCCATTACATACTGCATTAGTTTATCCAACCTCACACACTATTTCAACTTATTCTATTAAAAACCAGATCACTGATAAAAAGATAGAACTGCCGACTAAAAAGATCATACAGCAAGATGTTTGCAATTATGGTTTACATATGTATCATCGACTTGGAGACGGCAATTACAGTAGTCTATGTTTTTGTCCACCAAACTATTATGGTGATCAATGCCAGTATCAAAATCAACGTGTTAGTTTAACTCTCGTATTGGCAACGGTCGATCAGCCGATTGTCTATACTATTATTGTTACCTTAATGGAAGATGACAATGATAGACAAGAAATTCATTCATACCATCAATTTACTTATGTATCAAAAACATTTTGTGGTCGACCTGTAGATATCTATCTGTTATATACAACACGAGGAAAGAATATTTCAAAAAACTATAGCATTCGTATTGACGCATTTGACAAGAGCTCATCGACGTATTTAGTAAGTTGGCATTTAGCGATTCCATTTATTTTCTTACCAGTTAATCGATTGAGTGCTTTTTTGACTATTCCAATATCTCGACCATCGAATTTTAATCCTTGCAATCTGCAATGTTATAATGGTATTTGCATGAAATATCATAATGACGAACGATTCTTCTGTCAATGTTATTCAGGTTGGTCTGGTGCACAATGTCATATTCCAATCGATTGCAGTATGTGCGCATCAAATTCGATCTGTATTGGTTCGATTCAAAATCGATCAATATGTGTATGCCTTCAAAATACGTTTGGTTCATATTGTCGTCTCAAACTCATGTGTCCACTAGGATTCTGCAAAAATAATGGTCAATGTGTCGTAATCGATGCGAGAATGATTGATGAAAGTTATGTATGCTTTTGCTCAGAACAATATTCTGGACCAAGATGTCAATACGTCAATCAAAGAATAGGTATTTCTCTTAAGGATATTGAAATTCCAACACACTTACTCGTCTATATCTACAATCAGATTAGTTTTGAACGATCAATACCAACATCTATTATACTCAAAAAAATGACTATGTTCCAGAATCATGTTATTTTATACTCTCAGTATATGTTCAAAATGATTCTTATCAAAATTGGTAATCGTTATTATGTGGCTGTACTTCAGAAAGACGTACAATCTAACATAACAACATCAATTAATTCTGCACAACGATGTGCTTCCGTTGATGAAGTTTTGAGTACTGAATTAGTTTCATTGCCACGCATTCAACGATTGAAAAGCTATCACATTCCATGTCAACGTGATTTTAATCTACAATGTTTTATGGATGAATTTTACATGTGTCTATGCACAGAAGAACATCATAGTAATTGCTTTCCATTAGATCATCAATCGAATTTTGTCTGTGATGATAATGTTTATTGTGAAAATGGTGGAACATGTTTACAAGGTCGACCTATATGTTTTTATAGTATTCTATGTGTATGCAGCGATTGCTTTTTTGGTGATCGATGTCAGTTTTATGCTAAAGGTATTGGATTAACATTAGATGATTTATTACGTTATGAAATTCGACCTAATAGTACATTAAATGATCAATCATTGGTAGTTAAATTAAGTGCAATATTTGTCATGATTATTTTTCTCATTAGCTTAATCAATGGTTTTCTTAGTTATTTAGTTTTCCATAATCGTGATTCTCGTAAAGTAGGATCTGGAATTTATCTTCGATTATCATCAATTATTTCTATTCTAATTGTTACTATGTTAATTATTAAGTTCTGGTTTGTAACATATACGTATATGAATCCATTGATCAATCGTAATATTCTTCGAGCTGGATGTTTAGTATTTGAACCTTTACTTCGTCTTTTCTTAAATATGAGTAATTGGCTTAACACTTGTGTGGCTATAGAAAGAGTAATATCAGTCCTTCAAGGAATTAATTTTAACAAACAAAGAAGTAAATGTATTGCAGGATGGGTATGTTGCCTTTTACCATTTATAATTTTGGGTTCAATGAGTTATGAACTCATCTATCGTGATTTATTTGATGATCATGAAGAACAACGTGTTTGGTGTGTACTTCGTTACTCTCAATCAGTTGAAAAATATACTACAATTATTCAGTATTTCCATTTTATAGTTCCTTGTGCAATAAATTTATTCTCAGCTCTTTATATTATCATAAACATTGCGCGACAACGAACGACCACTCGAACAAAATTTAATTATAGACAACAACTAGTTAATCAAATCAATGAACACAAACAACTTATTATTAGTTCTATTGTATTAGCTGTTTTACTATTTCCTCGTTTTCTTATTTCATTATTATCAACATGTGTTAAAGCATCACGAAATCCTTGGTTATATCTTTTTGGTTATTTTATTTCATTCATTCCATCATCTTTCCTCTTTGTAATATTCGTTCTACCATCAAATTTCTACAAAAAACAATTTAAACAATCGATTATCACTTGGCGACAGCGATTTATGAGGATGATGAGACAATGATACTCTCAATTGTATTCAATTTAATTTATTAGTCTGAACCTTTAATGTAAAAAATTGAAAGTCCGCTTTTCTTATTGTTCACATTGAAATAAAGCGTTTCTAAAGATTATCTTTTGCATTCTTTTCATTTATTAATGATCAAAGAAAGAGAGTGTGGGTGTGAGTATTTGTGAAGATTCATTCCTATACTCTTCTCATAACGTATATTCCGTATGTTAAAATGCATACACATAACTCGTAAGCGGATGGCTACATATAGGCAAGAGACACGTAGGAGACAAGATAGATCATGAATACAAAGATAGCACAAATCAAACGCATAGAGAGGGAAGAGCGGCAAAGATAGCGCGATCACCTAGGTGTGGGTGTCTTTTCTTTTACCCATACTGATACACACACACGTCACATAATGTTTTATTTTATATGCTCAAAGGGTAGAAAATAATTATTATTTGAAATATTTATTTAGATTATTGACTGATGAATGTTCTGATCGATTTATTGAATTTTTTGGTGTAGCAAATGCAATGGAAACATTTGTTGGTCAAAAATAAGAATTAAAAAAAATCAAACAAACTAAAAATGATCTACAAGAATTGAAACATTCGAATTCGTTACATGACGAATTCCATTTGTTATCAATGATTTATTTTGTTGTTGCGAATTTGTTTTAATATCTAAATAAAAACAAGAACAATAATAAAAAAATATGTACTGATATATATTTACTTTGATGAGTACCATGAAGTGTAAGAGATAATTGTTGATCAGTATTTCCAGCTGAATGTGGTAATATTAATTCAATTGGCTTTTCAAATTGAACTCCCTGTGGACCACATATTACAATTGGACTTAATAATTGACCATTTATTTTTTCAATATGTGAACTATCTTGGCAAACTTGAAAATAAATTTCTTGTTGAATACCTTCACGTATTGCACCTATTGGTACAAATAATGATACACCCGTTAATGGACATGATAATTTACCACCATAATAATCCATAATACCTCGTGCACTACCAATAACATTACAACCATCTTGAATTGAATAGGAACTTGAATAGAAAAAGGAATACAAAAAATATATTAAATGATTTTGTTATTACCTTGTCTCACCAACTTCTTTAGGATTTTTATCTTTTAAACTTAATGTTGATGATGATGAACCTGATGAAGCTGAATGTATATTTGATTGTTGTTTAGAATAATTTTGATCATCATAAGTAAAAACACGTGGTTTTTGTAATGATAATGTTGGATAGATTTGTGATTTTGTATAATCTGTTGGATACGAAGGATTAATTGATGTATGATTATGTTTTTTACTTGAACACATTTTTTGTTTTAATAATGATTCCGTACAAAATCTTTCATTAGAATTTACTAATGGATTTGATTTATTATGATAATTATTTTCTATTGATATACGACGAAGAGATTCAATATTTTTTGGTAAAATTGTTGGACGAGATACGGGAGGTCTAAAATAAATATAAATTATTTGAAAATTTAATTTCTATTTCTAGTTACTTATTCCATGTAGCATAATGATTAATAGATGGATTTTTTTCAGTATATGTCATTGTTGATTTATCAAGAAGTTTTTTTCGAATTGAACCATTACTATCACTTGAACTTAGTTGTTCAATAGAATTTATTGTACGAAGTTTTGGTGCTATTAATGGTCGTCGTATTAGATTTGGATTAGGAGATGATTCACTAGAGAAAATAGAAGTCAAAAGTTTAATCTTGTTGATATTAAAATGTTAATTATGAACGACTATCCGATTCAAAATAAAATTGGGAGTTGCGATTTTCATCTACGAGGATCCATCGAAACATTTCTCTAGCTATTTTCCTGAGAGTTGTAGTTAGACAGTTTCAAAAAATTCCTTGAGTTGCAAACGTTAAAAAGCTCGATGTTCCATCAAGATACCTTTAGCAATAATAAAAAATAATCTTGCCATAATTTTGTAGGACTTTCTCTTGCGGTTATAGCACGCTCCTAACAATTGATAAACGCGTATGTGGTCGATAAGAAACATCATATTTCTCTAAAAGCTTTAGATAACAGTCTTACAAAAAAAAGATCATAGAAATGTTTCCAGATAATTTTTTTTCTAGTCTTATTTAATCGAAATATGAAAATAATGATTGATGATTAAACAGATTACATTTTCTTCTTCTATACTATATTGTTAAATGAAATGTCAATCTTATTGTAGATATATATATATATATCATTAAAATAAAAATAAATCGTGAAAGATTATTCAGTATTTATCAAGTTCATCAATAATCTTTTTGTCAAAATGATAATTATAAATCGATCAATGTTAAGATTATTTGACAAGTATGTAAGATATACTTGTCATTTATTAGAACTAATTGAACAAAAGGATTTTGTTTAGATGAAAGAAGAAATTTTTTACTTTATTTGAAGAGAATTTGTAGAAAAAATCTTTGATTCATTTTGATGATTCTAGAAAAGAAAACAGAAGAAATTCAAATAAAAACAGGGTTTTCTTTGTCATACATTAATATATTTATCATTACGAAATAAATAATCTTTATTATTATGATTTATTTTCATCGGTTGTAATGATCTTTGATAAAGAAATTGATTATTACGATATGATAATTGTGATTGTTGATTATCTGTTGTAGGCATTTCAATAACTGAATGACATCGATTTGGTAATGACATAAATGAATGATTATCATATTCTTCATCATCATCACCATCATGATCAATATTAGTTAAATATGTTTTATTAATTTGATCTTTTTGAAACATAGCAGGATCAGATGCAACTCTTTGTAAATGATTATTTTCTTTTTTATTTATTATATCAAAATCAAATATTGATTTATTATAAATTGAAAATTCATCCGTATTATTTAATTTTGTTGCAATAAAATATTCATCAGATTTTAAAAAATCTTTTTCATTTAATTGATCATAATTCATCCATATAGGTTGTTCTTGTTGTAAATTTATTTGTTTTATTAATGTTTCATACCAATCTACAGATGAATCAAGTTTTATAATTGATGTAAATAAATAGGAATAAAAATGTTCAAGATATTCCGATGTTTCAAATAAACGTCGAGATGATTTTTGATAAAGTTTACCATATTCAGTACGAATTTGTTTAACTATACGACGATCACAAGCACGAATAAAAATAACTATTGGATAACATTCAGCATAATTTAATTGTTCAATAGCTGATGGACTTATGTCTAATAGACAATGACGATTCTAAAATTTATTTAATAAAAAATCAGTATATATAATATGTCCCTTCTAACTTACTTTTTGAATAACATCTTTGATACTTTGTAATTTAATAATATTGATACATCCTTTACTAGATGATTGAAGATGAGTTTCTAAAAATTTATTATTGAAACAGATTGAATTTAAAAGAAAAGAAAACATACGAGGTAATTCATATTGATCAGAATATTGACTTAATAATCGATCTCGTGCAATATCAGCCAACGAACCCAAAAGTACTACAGGTCGAATAATTGTGACTAATATATTCAATTAAAATCATTATTTATGAACAGTAAATAAATAAAATATTTTTACTTGTTTTAAGTCTAACTCGTTCGTAAGTAGGAAATTTTGAATTGATCATTGCTAACAGAAAAAAAAACGATTAGTTAAAATATCAATGATATGAAAAGATACTTACGTTTCCAACAGGTAGTTTTATCTAAAAATAAATTCAATAATTTAATATCAATAGAAAATAATCA